>JAPVRG010294826.1:10789-24823 GCA_029783565.1 Rhagoletis cerasi
ATGCCTTTCAGAGATTCATATATGTAGTTATAAGCGATCATTGTTATTACAACTGTATCTCACAGCTCCTCTTTCGTGAGGAATTAAACTTTATTCACAGCCAAGCTTATGGAACACTCTTCGTCCTTAGAAAACTTTGAGGTCCAACCAAAATTTCTACAAAATTTTTTTACCTAGCAAAAGGAAAAAATTCTGTAATTCTGTATTAAAATTCCAAAAATTAACTGCTTTAGGTTATCTTCGCGTTCAGTTCTCGGAACCACGGACACACTACAATACCAATTTACACTTGAACCGAACTTACATAAAATAAAATATTACAGAAATAAAGAAACAGCAATCAAAAGTGCTATTTAATATAGTCAACGTACAAGTCAGAGAGGGAGCTAAGATTCTTTTTTTAATATTGTATACAAAGCTTCTCCATATTTACATATATATGCATGAAATTATTGAGGCGAAATATATGTTTGTATGTACATAAACCTCAACTAAATATTTTTAACGCACAAGCACATACATATGTACATATGTATATCAATTTAAAATATTCACGAAACACACAAAAAATCGAGAGCTCATCCAGAAATAATTAAAAGAGTGCATTTATTTGAGATAAAAGAAAACTCAATTCTAGGAATAAATTTGAAAAAAATATAATCCTACCATAACCTATAATTATGTGCTGCGCTGCAGTGCAGACGCTACACGAGGGTTACCACAGAGCACACGTCGTAACGCCTACTAACCCTACAAACAATTCAAACAAAGTAGACCCAAATAATTTTCCAGCGCTCGTGTTGAGACCCTCTTTAAAGAATTTTCTTGACTCACTCACTTATGGCATGCGAAGAAATTAAATTTTCACTTGCATTAAAACCATAATTACAGGTTACGTTCAGTTGAGAGCCGCCTGTTGCAGGTCATCACTTTGGAGAAATTCGAAGCTATTGACTTTCATATGGCATGCAACAGTCTAACGAATGAAAAAATCTGCTGACAGTTTGGTAAACATGCGTGTGGTTAGTTGAAGAAAAAAAAAACAAAAACAAACAAGTTGCTCAACCGCAAACAGCAAGTGTCAAAATGTCAAATTACTATGTATACGGGTTTACGTACACACATTTTCAGCGCTGCGGCAGCTTAATTTTCAAGACGTTGACTTTTTTAATGCAATCACGCACACACTCATATTGTACTATATAGCACGTGCACTCATACATAAAAAAAGCGCGTTTGCAATAAATTCAAATTACAAATACAACTTAACACAACAACGAGGCGACGCATAATTGTTTTCTTAGCCACCACAACAACCACTTAAAATAAATATAAATAAAATTTAATTCCTCAACATATGCAACACATCCACTAATGCCAATTTTCGTTTGTTATCCTTTTCAAATCACATTGAAAACTCGCCACGCAATGCTTTGTGATTTTTTGATGCCTTGAGTGACAGTTGGCTTTCCCTCCCTTGCCACTGTCGCTGCTACTGTGGTATTTGCGCAGCTAACAAGCTGCTGAATGCAAATAATCAAACAGCTGCATTGCATTAATGTTGTTGCTTATGTAGTTTTTTCTTGCTTAATGTTTTTTTGTTGTTTACTGTTGTTGTTGCACGAGCTTAAAGTAAACAAATCAGCAGGATATTAACAATTCTCACCACATCAGAACGCAGTCTGATCCCTGTGTGAGGGTAGTCGTTAGCAATTTAATGCTGCTGTGCATCAATACAAATCTGCCGCAATGGCTGTGTTTTTGAGTGTGTTGAGATTCCTTGCAGGGAAAACCCGACCTAGTGAGCCAAACTTCTAGTTCAGTACTAGTTCTTTATCGCCAACAACGAAACAGCCTGATAGTCCTCATCAGTTCAAAAATACCGAAAACTATTACAAAACCAAACTATTTTATTGTACTTTTTAAAACTAAATATCGCTAGCTTAGAGTGAAAAGTTGCTAAGTCCACTATTTCTTAAAAATTACATTTTGATGCAAGAAGCAAGAACAATCAAAAATGCGTCGTTTTCTAAAAGATCGACCTATTTTTTCTAGCCGTTTCTTTTCAGTGACACGCAAAATTGCTAAGTCCAAAATAGTCACAGAAAATATTCAGGCTGATATTTTTCTGAAACTGAAATAGTGCCACAAGCTTGATTAGAAATCTGGATCTAAGGTGACGACTTTAGAATAGATTCGGAACTATAGAAAAAGGGATGCAGAGCGAACTAGATCTCATCTTTCGTATTTAGAACTAGTTCGGAACTATCGAAAAAGGTATGCAGTGGGGGCAATTGACAATTCGCAGGACATCGCAATGTTAAGGTCGCCAGTCGCTAGCATGCAAAAAAGAATTAACGTGAACCAGTTCGGCACTAGTACGTTTCCCTACAGGGTGTGTGTATTAATTGAAGTGTGTGATTGAACTTATGGTTTTTTTTTAATAGAAAAGCATTTAAGCACATTTGTTAGTTTGTCAATTAAAAGTTTTGACACCAAAAGTGGATAAGAGACAGAGCACAGCAGGGGAGATTCTGTGGTGGTCGCAAGTGGCTTCAAAGGACCTTATTATATAGTAATGGTTAGAGAATCATTTCGGAAATATAGAGAATCTATAACTAGTTAATAAGGGGGCGTATGACGAAAATACGCGCTACATTCAAAACACCAATAAATTTGAATTTAAAAAAACCGAGCGTTCATTAATCGAATTTGCATGTGTATTAATCGATAATTTATCATTTTAATGATTTATAAATTCATCGATATCGTTATCCATATATTTTCCGTCATTATAATCGATATTGTTTTTTATATATGTATTTATTTATCGATATCGTTTAATTATCGATGTGTTTACCGATAAAAATATCGTTATCGAAGTATGTACTACTCGATAGTATTGCATATTTGCATTGATATACATAGTTACCGCATACGAGTATGCACATTTCTTTACTTCCTTTAAGCTGTTTGGTTTTTCGCTGATGATCTGATGACAAATTTGGATCAGACAAGAAAAGCCAGCCAAAATATTAAAGGAGGAAACCATTCTAAATTCTTCTATAGGAAATATATGTAAGGCTGTGGTGTAGTGGTAAGCAGTGCGCGCTTCCGCTCCGCAGGCCTGGGATCAAGCCCTGGCCAAAGCAACATCGCAAAAAACTTAAAAAAAAGGTTTTTTCTTAACAGCGGTCGCCCCTCGGCAGGCAATGGCAAACCTTCGAGGGTACTTTGCCATGAAAAAGCTTCTCATAAGAATACAATCGCCGTTCGGAGTCGGCGTAAAACTGTAGGTCGCTCCCCTTTGTGTGACAACATCAAGGCGCACGCTACAAATCGGAGGAGAAGCTCGGCCAAACACTAACATATGTGTAAGCGCCAATATATTATTATTATTAAAGGAATCATGCTATCGAATGTAGTATAAAAACAACAATTCGGTGACATCGAGTCTCATTGCAGAGTTCTTATTAGACTCACATAAGTACCATACATATATCACACCTCTCAATAAAACATAGCGTCAAACTAAGATCAGTCTTATATCGCTCCTTTGCGAGTAATGTATAACTCCACAAATCTCCGAGAATCGTGCATTTTATACTAATTTTTAACATTTCATGTCCTTGCGGGCGAGCACTCCTTTTGAGCCCTTAACAGAGGGCAAAGGGAGTATTATTTTGAGCTTCTTATATTCCTTAGCTCGTTTATTGCTCCAAAACGTATGAATATGAGAAGAATCAGTAAAGTTTTTGGAAAAACTAAAAAAAATATCCCTGATTGCTCGCTTATTGCTCCAAAGTTATGAACAAGTCCTTCTCCTTTATTACTCAATTTCGGTATAAATCCATACATTTTTTACAGGGTACCTAGCGATATATCAGACATTTTTTCAAACTTGAATCGACAGCACTAAAATTTGGTGCACTTACGAATTAGTGTACTCAAGTGCATTTGCCGCTTCAAGAAGCTCCAAGAAAAATAAAAAATTTTCTTAGCGAAAATTTCGCTGCAAAAACACCTCTTACATCGATGTGCTTTCACCATACATAGGACTATGTAGGAGTATGTAATATGTGTATGTACATGCATTCATACATGCATGCAGAAGTGAATGCGAAAATTCAAAGGTTGTAAATTTATGCATACATATCTTTCTATGCATACAGGGTTACTAATAAAGTAGTCCTAGAATAATTCCGATTAATTTGGTTATATGACATAATATCAAAGGCTTTAAAAAAAGTAATTTTATGAAAATAATGAGAATTTGCATCAGGAATAGAATCGGTCATGTCGCGAATAAATTATAATGAAGAAAAAGGTTTAAATTTGTAAGTTTTTTGTTTTAGTCACGTATTTTTAGAATTTTTGCCTTCTTATGAAATTTTACCCTTACTAGTGGAGCCCGCGATCCGGCTACGGGTCACTTGTTTAATCTAAGTATTATACCTTTTTGGATAACTAAAAAGACATGCGAGTTTTAAAAATAATTTGCAGAATAGTTTCCATACAAACATTTTTTTTTAATGCTGTGAAATAGGCAACTCTTATGGCCTTTTCTTTTCTACCGAAAAATGTTGCCCTCTCAGTGCCCTCCTCGCACAAATACTTAGGAGAGGGCAATGAAAAGGCAACATTTTTTGCAGAAAAAAACGGCATTAGTGAAAAATCGTAAATTCAAAACTCTATCAAGCAGCCATTTTTAACTGTCAGGACTTGGTTTAAGTTTTATTGATGATTTTTATTAATTGGCATACCCTTTAAAAATCGGACCCTTGAACTAAAATTTGAAAAAGGTGGATGTGCAAGCAAAATAAAGTATTATTTTTAAATAACCTTTAAAATCGAATATCTCGAAAACGGTTAAGTTTAGGACATCATGTCATGTATACATAATATATATAAATAACAATGTCCTTAAGTATCTAAGACGATCTTTCCGGTAACCCTGTATATGTATTTACCTTTTCCCATAAAGATCTTTCGCATGATTTGTCTTCGCGGTCGTAAAATGCTTAAATAAATTTTCTACTTATTAAGTAAAGAAAAATCGATTTTCACATTTGATTAGGCATAAACAAATTGCACTGACAGTTTGGCAGCCGCAGCGACGCCGTTGCTAGACAGACATATAACAAAGGGGGTACATACATTCATGTGCATACGTATGTATATGCATACTTGTTACATACATATTCATTGATATCAACATCTACATACATAGTTCATAAATACATACATATCGTTGCCTTAATATAGAAAGACCCTAACTCATTTTCATTTGGAATTCAGATTAACCGGTTGGGGCCCCAAAGCGTTCAGATAACTCACAATCCATCTAATAGTATAGAAAAAACAAATACGAGTACTACAGCACTAGATTAAATATTGTGTTTAAAAAAATCAGCGTTTCGACGAAATTTGGAACTGGAACACTCTACTTTTTATTAAACTTTCAAACTGTCTTTGAGTTAGGACTTTTGTGATTTAGGGCCTTTCTATATTAAGGTAACGATATTTATGTATAACAACAACACAATTATGTTCTTACATATGTAACAGCAACAAATGTAGCAATAACAACAACAACAACACCAACACAGAAATAATTTAAGAGGAATTCGCTGAGTGTAGCAAAAAATTATTTCCACTTGAATAATTTAAGTGAAATTTTCACGTTAATTTCACAACCACGCACACACACAACCGCATCGCGAAATTTTCCTATTGAAATTCTAAAATTGTATGGGTGTAACCACAGCGATAAGGATTGTGTGTCGCGGTAACAAGCAGCAAGCGCAAACTACTTACGTAGCTCAAAACTTGCAATTTCTGCTGCTGCGATGAAGAAGTGTGGAAAATAGATACTTCCTGCCACCGTTTGCAGCAGCAATCACTTGTACTTGTGTATATGTTGCTTACTGAGATGGCCGCCTGCAGCTGATAAAATATTTTGTATGTACTTATGTTACTGTTTTAATGCTGCTGCTGCTGCTACTACTGCTCCTTGTAAAATGCACTGGTGTATAAGTTGTTTTACAAGCATAGACATTTCCTGGGCACCAAACCCCAATGAGAAATTGTGCGAAACGAAAAACGCAGAAAGTACATTTAATGGCAAGTTGCATCAATTCAAAGAGTATATACTATGCATGTATCTAAATATTTGCCAGTTACTGCAAATGCACACTGCAGGAAAAGCATGGAGTCAGAACTAGTGTAGCAAACTCATCAGATATATGGTTAGGAAGGCCCACCGAGGCCTTGCTGAATTGCACCCACGTTACACTATACACTACACAAGAGATTGCATAATCATCAGAAATCAGTCACAAAAGCTCACTCCCACCTAACCGAATAGAAATCACTATATTTGGATTCCACATGAACTTACATATTTTATTTGAAGACGCGTGAAGATTTCTGCGATATGCTGCGAAACGCGAAGAAAGCGCTTCTTTTTGATGATTCGTCTCAAACCACTTCAACGCAAAGCTTCCCCAAAAGATGGCAAAAGGTCATCGAACAAGGCGGTGTATCATTGATTTATCTTGGAACCTTGTACTCCACCCAATACCTGATTATTTCCAGGCGTATGTGATACATATTGTTTTTTTATAACGGCTCTAAATGCTATGTAGGTTCCTGTGCTCAAACTCGAATAACATCAGTTCTGTAGCGTTGGCCTTTCCTGGTGGGCCATTGTTGCTTCTGTTGATGCTACGCTCGAAATGAGTTGAGTTTCTGCACGAATTCGTAAAATGCTATTCAAATGGAAAATGTGATTTTTATCAATTGTGACAGGAATTCTTCGATGCGACTGTCGGCTACGAAGGGGCAAAGAATCATTTCTTCCGCAGTTAAAGAGAAGCTGGCAGTGACGTGTTGCAGAAGGATAGATTTTGTGCTGGGTGCAGTGATGATTCAGTTATGCGTATGATAGAAAAAATACGGGAAGAATTTATTTTTCTTGGACCGCTGCTAAGTAGGTTTTTCGCAAAAATAAATAAGTTTTTAATATGCAGGCATCTAACTAAGTGTGTATGTATTATTTAATAAAATAATGTGAAGGAGGTGATCCATATTATTAATTCTTAACAAAGTTAGTCAGCACTATGAAACAAACTTCACATACAGAGCAAATTCACCTAAAGAATTTGGCAAAAAATTGTTTTAAACTCTAAAAATATGGAAAACCCAGACTAAACCACGATATCAAAACTATTTAATAAATGAACTTTGAAGAAAATGTGAAAAGAAGCGCAAACGTTGTCCTTCTTAAGAGCTTATTTTTTATAATTTTTTAAGTCATTTTAATTCCAACATGCACCATATTCTATACACCCGATTCAAATGATAGACAATTCTAAGTACATATACCAGCAATCGACCATCATTCCCATCAATTGCACATTTTATCAGTTAAATAGCGCATAAAATATAGCTTAGTTGCGCCGCCGCTGCCGCCGCTGACTTCCAATCAGCAGTCGCTCTAGTGGCCAGCGGCACGCCATAAAGGGAATTCACATTGAAATTTAAATCAATGCTCGGCGCACAGTTTGCCATTGAGCGCTAAGAGCAAAGCAAAACACAGTGGAGGCGCTTTGTTTAAAGTATTAAAAAAACAATAAAAATAAAATTAATAAAAATAGTAAAAAATTCAAATAGAAATCAAGTGCAATAAAAATGCTTATTATTGAAAATAAAATGGCAATAAAAACGATTCATCAGAAACGGAGCATAAAGGGGCAGCAATTGATGACATTTAGCATACAAATGCGCAGTGCTACAATTGAACTTGAGAAACGCCTGCTGGAGCGAAAAGGGCGAATTTATTTTTTGTAGAAAAAAAATTGTATGCAGCGCATTTTGTAGCTTTGCATGCAATTTTTTACCGATTCCATAAATTACACTCGTTGCTAAATTAGTAATTTAGAATAAAAGCCCAGCGGCGTTTAATTTGCTTACTTTAATAACATTTGGTGGCAGTCTATATTTAATGTAATTTGTATTTATTTTTTTCTATACATATTTGAAAATATGTGCGCATTGTTTTAAGCACCATTTTACATACACGCCTGCCTATTCATCATCGTCTTACGCATGACTTGTAGCCAGAAATTATTATGAAATTAAAATCGCATCAACTTAAAATATTTGACACTCATCTTTGTGGGCAATTTATGATGGCAACAAATATTTAATTCCAGCCGGTAGCGAGAAATTAAATTTGTTTTTTTTTTTTCACAAAAAAAAAAATTGAGACTTGATCTTCGCAATCTGTTCGCGCACAGTGGCAGGCATTCATAAATAAAAACGGATCTCTTAATATGGATGTGTGCTTGTGCATACATATGTACATATGGATGTGTAGCTGTCTGCATGCACCATATCAACATGACTCAAGCGGGTGATCTGAGATGTCATTTAGTCGGGTGTCTGTATAAGTGTAGTACTGAAACTAATAGCTGCAATTTTTTATGAATGTTTTCTTTTTGCTATAAAAGCAGTCGAAGATAAGTCAAATACGAAATTAAAAGAGCAACAGAAGACGAATTCGAAGACCAATACGACGTCTAACATGAACACGGTTACCAAGGCAAATACGAACATGAGTAGGAGCAATCAACACGAATACGTTGACGAATACGAAGAGGACGAATACGAATATGAAGAAAGCACTGAAACAAATACGAAGACGACGAAGAAGATAAATATGAAGAAGAAAACGACGTTAAGTACGAAGAGGAATACGAAGGCAAATACGAATGCGAAGAAAGCGACTGAAACGAAAACGAGGCGAAGGCTAATGCGAAGACAAATGCGAATACGAAGAGGATGCGAAGACGAATACAAAGACGAATACGAATACGACGATCACGAAGTGGAATACGGATACTAATACGAAGATTAATACGGATATATTCCGAAGACGAATACGAAGACAGCGACTAAAAGCAATAAGAAGGTGAATTCGAAGACAAAGTGGCCTGATTCCGGAAGTAACAGACACTACTTGGCTACATATTAAAAGGCTAATATATATTTCGTCTGTCTTCGTTTGGCGAAAAGTATTTTTCTGAAGATGACGAGTGTGGTGGAGAAATTGGTTGGGATTTACGATACGAAGAGCAACTGAAGACGAAGACAAATACGTTCCCAAACAGTCGGGCCTACGTAACCGGAACGACCCAGATCCATATCTGGTCGAGGACTGTCATTCCAGCAGAATCACAAACATTTATTTTGGGGTTTTATGCTGCTAAAACAACAACAACAAAGACAAATATGGAGACAAATTCGAAGATGAATACGAAGACGAATGAGGAATACGAAAATTAATTTGAATGTTAATGTGAATGCGAAAGCGAATACGAACACAGCGACCAAAACGAATACGAAAACAAATAGATAGACATTAAGAAGACGGAGGCGGAGATGAATTCAAATACTAAGGCGAGTACAAATTTGAAAACGAAGACGGAGGCGGAGACGGAGACGGAGATAAATTCAAATACGAAGACGAGTATGAAGACGAGGGCGAAGAATAAGAATAAGGCTAACATGAAGCTGATGATGAAATGAACTAGCTGCTGTAGCGGGGCTCAGGCGAACTATTTCTTGTTTGTTTCTGTTTCTGTCCCTTTTTTTAGGGAGAGTTTCAATGCATTTTGTTTTGCTTGAACTTGTCTTTTCTTTTTTATTTGATTGTTCTCTTAAGAAGAGCTTTTATTTTTTAAGAATTGTTTGAAAAATACATACAAATACATACTTCAGGCCAGAGTTTGTTTTCTGACGATCAAAGAGTGACAAAATTTTTCGGGATCTTTTAGAAAACTACGGTTATTAGTAAAAAAAGAAAGACTAAAAAGTTAAATTATATCGACCCAGCACCACCTAACGGCAAACTTTTTTGTGGAGTTATTTCTTTCCATTTAGGTAATACACCATCTAAATATGAACGAAATTGAACCATAAATACGGGGTTTCCAAATATTTCGACCCTTGCGTCACTTAGCGGATTCATTAATCTTTCATATTGCATTGTCACCAGGTTGTTGTTTGAAGTTTCAAATCTCTAGCTCATCGGGAAGTTGTTAAAAATTTATTCCAAGATTTGATTACAGACAGGTGGAATCTAATAAAAGCTTGTAAAAAACAAATATAATACATATGGAATTGTTTTTCTTTTTTAACTAAAGTTAGAAAAAATTATCTTGATCGGCTTATAAACGGATTTCTTGTTGAAAAAAAAACAAATAGCAAAAGTCTTAGATCACCATAAGCTGCTGGTATCCTTTACGTGTCTTAATTATTTATTTAGAAAAGTCTGCTAGCAGTTTGCAAATAGAGCCTTAAAATACACTTTGCAGACATGAAAGGTATATTTGTGCTCATTTGACTGCTGACGACACCTATTAATCTTTGCAAAAAAAATATTCGCCGAGGAGATTTAAAACAAAAATAAATCACATAACATTCCCCCTGATTTTGTGAAAATTAAAAACTGGACAGCTTTGTGGTGCTTGCTATTCTTTAACGTAGTATGGCGTACGTGATTTAAATCCATGTGTATTTTAGATGACGTTATATGACATTCAACGAGATATATATAAACTATAAATATTATATATGAAGTAAGTAAATACACACATTCAACCAATTAATTTTTCTGTATTCTTTTTAAACGACATGTAGTAAAATCAATAAATTTACACGCGTGTAGTATCTACTAAAGTATGTTCCTAAATACTTACGTAGTGCTTGAAAAAGAATCTACAATTCGCGATCTATTTATGTATGTGTGTATGTATGTATGTATGCGCATATGGATTGTTATCATTTTTAATTTAACGTTTTTATTTTCTTTTTTACAAAGCACTCAAAGTTCAAGAGATTTGTTTCAACATATATGGCAAATTACAAATTGCATATTATACATATTAAATAGAGGACAAAATATTTGTGATGTGAGACTGAATTGCGAATAATGGTGACTAAGCTTGATTATAATATGTCTCTGTTTCTAAATTTATGCTGTACTTACTTTTACCGATCCCTTCTGAAAAGTAGAAAAAAAAGTCTGTGAGGAGATGTGGTGGCCTCCAAAATAGCAGTTATAAATTCTACCGCTTAGACTCTGTTGATTTTGCCTAAACACATATCGTGGTATAAAGCTCAATGACACATTTGTAAGTCGATTTTTTTTTAAGAGCAAGTTCTGGGATTCCCTTGAGGCCTGGGGTCTCAGGCGGTCACCAAATTCGCCACCACCATGATGTGCATCTGTATTGTGCGGTTTAAAAATAATAATAATAGATTGGTACTTACGCAATATTTTAGTGTTTAGCCGAGCTTCTTTGACTTGATACTCCACATGTTATATTTTTTGATTCCCAATAAATTTTGTTGTGATTTACTAATTTTTCCTACTGCATAATTAAAAATATTTTGAATTTCATGCTCTCCAATTTTCGTAGAAAATACTAAAAATAATTGTTCACCGCAGTTCATATGCACATAAATACATACACGTCCATCTATTTAGTCACTCGACTACTAGATACAGTAATTTTCGACGCGCACACCCAACAAATTAATAGTGACTAAAGACTGTAGTTAGGCGACGTTTTTTTGTGTATGTCGCTGGTGTCGCCCCTTTATTTAACTAGCAAAACAACCCCTCAAATTCATAGAATGCTTAGTACCCGACTATACATATTATTAAATGAAATTGTATAGTTCCGCAATTTGAGTGTTTTCCTTATGTTTACAACTCGCTGTATCTACTTTGTATGCTTGTATAATTTTTTTGTCATTAGAATATTTGAAGAGAAATAAAAACTGCTGTTCATGGTTACACTTTTGAATATTTAGTCTAGCGGTTAGAAAAGTAAAACATTAGCATGGTACGTACGTACATATGTATTTATGTATCCATACATATATTTTCGTGCAAACATATACATTCAAAACTGGTCATCAACAAAGTATGTATGTACATGTGGCGCTGATGACGATTGAGACAATTTACGAATAGGACATAAACCAGGTCAGACGGACAATGTGTGTCCACCGATGGTTCGATAGTTAAATGGGCGGACAGGTGAGGTGGCAGCATACGTACACACATACTAAAGTGTTTAGGTGAAGTGTGTGACAAACAAAACTAACAATCAATGACAAATAACTTTGTTTGTGGTATCTAAGTTAGGAATATGGTTTTTCAATGGCACGGCGAAGTGTTAGGATAGAAAATGTTGGTCCGTTAAAGAAAATGTAACAGGCGGTAAACAATTATACATATTGAGTTAGCAAACAAGCATAGAACTATACGTAATACTTGTTATTCAAATAAAACTAAGTAACAAGTAAAAAGAAAAGTTGGAACAAGACGAGATGTGAATGAATATCGGTAGTGTCAAAGTGATGTAACGCAATTTGTATGTATTTTATATTGTATTATTATACAGGGTGTCCCAGAAGTTGACGTCAAGCCGGAAACGGGTGACAGGCCAAGTCATAATAGTTATCAGAAAAATATAAAAAAATTTATGTCTTGTATTCTTAAAATTATAGGCGTTCAAAAATAAACGAAAAAATCTACACCCTGTGATGGTTTTTTAATTCCCGTTACTACAAATTTCTACTTTTTCTCAATTTTATTTTTATTGTGTAATTCTGAGTAATGCTTCTGTAAATTGTCGTCTAAAATTCATATCCAACTGCTCTAGCTTGGAAGAAAATGACACTATGTGCCATAATAAAAATTTGAAATTTAATGCTTCGCCAAATTTTAACTGACTGTACTGAAAAAAAAAAACATGTACCACACTAGTTTGGCAAGTAACGTTGCAAGTTGGCGCATTTAATAACGATTCCAAAATGGTATGGCACTTGCTAGATTGTTTCTTAAATTATGGACAATTTTGATTTTTGTAAAGAAACTCAGTTTTGAAAATTTTTTTCTTACTTACTTAAAACGATTGTAGTGTGCCCAAGACTTATGGTGATTTCGTTTCTAACAAAAAATGTCGCCTTTTGATTGCCCTTTTCACTTTCCGTGTTCGATCGTAAAATAAAGGCAAACCGGTTAGAAAATTTTGTGTTCGTTTCTTAAAATGTCGCACTCTAGGAAGGCAAAAAAGGCATATTCTCTGCCCTTTGAAGCTTTGTCAGGGGAGAGTGTTGCCCTGAAAATCAGATGGTTTATTAAAAAGAAAATATTATGAAATGCGTGAGCTAGACCAGGGTAAGTAGGCAAAAACTTGCCTTTTTACGGGGTTGAGTGCAACATCAAACATATTTCGCACCATGGAAGGGCAACATTTTTTGGGAGAAACGAAATCACCATTAGCCGTAACTTTTAAGGTAATTCTAGTTTGAGTGAGACGGAAAGAGTCATTTTACGAAGTGTGAGCGAGACAGAGGGTGACGCTACTTTGTCCTGGCCTGTCAGCCGTTTCCGGCTTGACGTCGACTTCTGGGACAACCTGTATATTTATGTAAGGAGCGCATACACATACATACATACATACATATATCATAAGCTGTGTAAAACTACCTATATATGCCGTAATGGCGGTTTAATGCGCTTTAGTTAGTGCTTACAAAGTGACAGCCGTGATAAATGACAGTTAAATAATGCCATTAATACATATGTATTTGGTTATACAGGGTTACCGGGAAGGTCGTCCCAGATACGCAAAGGACATTATTATTTAGGTAATTTCTGATTGATTTGGTTATGTGACGTGATGTTCAAAAGTAAAATGTTGTTTTGCTTGGAAGTCCACTTTTTTAAATGTTAATTCAAGATTCCGATTTTTTTTTTCTATTTTTAGTTCAAAGATATGCCAATTAATAAAAATCATCGACAGTTAAAAATGGCTGCTTGATAAAATTTTGAATTTACGATTTTTCACTAAGAGTTTCACATCATTAAAAAAAATATTGTATGGAAACTATTCCGCAAATTATTATAAAAACTAGCATGTCTTTTTAGCTATCCAAAAAGGTATAATAGTT
>JAPVRG010294840.1:0-16083 GCA_029783565.1 Rhagoletis cerasi
CTGTAAATGGACTTTTAAGATTAAGCGTGACCTCAATGGAAATATACAAAGGTATAAAGCCCGTCTAGTTGCACAAGGGTTTAGTCAAAAATACGGATGTGATTATGATGAGATATATGCACCTGTCGTTCGACAATCCACTTTTCGTATATTATTATCGATTGCTGGAGAAAAGAACATGCAAGTGGTGCATATGGATGTATAATGTGCTTTTCTTAATGGTTATATTAGCGAAACTATCTGCATGAAACAGCCACCGGGTTTTGTAGTCAGTGATAATAACATGGTTTGCAAATTAAAAAGAAGCCTTTATGGGTTAAAGCAAGCAGCAAATGCTTGGAATAAAGAAGTTACCTATGACGTAGGAAAAGAAAATTTTAAGCAAAGCAAAGCTGATTCTTGTTTATTCACGAAAATCATTAAAGGGGAAGGAATTATATATTTATTGGTATACGTTGATGATTTGGTAGTCGCTTCATCTAAGAAGGAACACATAAAGTATGTTGAAAAGTTCTTAAATTCAAAATTTCAGATAAATAATTTGGGATCCATTAATCATTTTCTTGGAATAGAAGTTTTGAGAGAAGGAACGCAATTTTTCTTACGTCAAAAGCAATTTATAGAAAAGATAATTGAAAAATTTGGATTAAAAGATTCTAAAATTTATAAATATCCCCTTGAGATTTCATACGGAAAATCAGAATCGGAACCTTTAGTTAATAATGAATTTTATCAAAGTTTAATTGGCTCTTTGTTATATACATATATCAGCAAATACCCGGCCAGATATTTCAGCAAGTGCAGCAATTAAATAATAATAAAATTAAGAATAATATATTAATTGGATGTGCTGATGCAAACTGGGCAGAATGTCCTGTAGATAGAAAATCAAGTTCAGGATATATTTTCAAGCTAAATGGAAGTGTAGTAAGTTGGGCATGCATAAAGCAAAGTGTGTTTCACTTTCAACAACTGAAGCTGAGTTTATTGCAGAAGCTGCAAAAGAAGCAATTTGGATTCGCAAGATTTTGGCAGATATCAATTGCCTTCAAAGCTGTCCGATTAAGATATGTGAAGATAATCAAAGTTGTTTCAGTCTGATTAAGAAGGAGCGTTTGAGTAACAGATCAAAACATATAGGTACACGATTTCATTTTGTTAAAGATTACGTTGACAAACAGCTAATATCTTGTGTATATTGTCCATCAGAAGAAATGTTAGTCGACATGATGACTAAAGGGCTGGTTTTCACTATGTCAAATTCAATGGCATTTTTTGTCAAATGAGTGAAAACACATTGTCAAATGGGACTAAAGAACGGTATTTCGGATAATTTAGATCAGAATAGGTTTTCAGTAATGTACATGCGCTGCTAAATTGGCTATTTGCTTGTTTTTTGGCCCATAGTATAACCGGTAAAGGTTTGAATAAACGCAATAAAGTTGTGGCAAAATATGACGACAAATTTTGTAGTCAAAATATGACATAATGAGAACCAGCCTTAAGCCACTACCAGCTAGTAAATCGGAATATCTAAGAGATAAAACGGGTGTCATACGCAAATGAGGAGTGTTAAATATTTTTGAATGTACTACGACTTTACATTTGCATATACTGGCTATATGTATTTTCATCAAGTTAATTTAATAATTCAAAGAACTTTTTTCATGTAATACAATTTTTCTTTATTCTTGTAACTGAATCTGAACTGAAATAAAGAATTATTTCACTGCTATTAAAAACTATTTGTAAGATAAAGAATTACATAGTATGTATACGAAAAATATGAATAGAAAAATAAATATATTTCACGATGTTCTTGCTTCTTCTTCACCCTATTAAACTTCATTGCTACAATGCTCTGCTGAAGCTCGCGATGTTTCAGTCCTACCCTTATGTAACGTATAATAGCGGCTTCGCTAAGATTGTATCGAACTCCCGTTGATGAGACTCGAAAACAATACTCCTTTATGAGTTCTTTTGGACATCTCGTTGCGTTGGTCATCAGAAAATGTATTTCTGCTTCATCGTGCGTTGTACCAAACTCACTTCTTAAAGCGTTTGCAAAATCTGCCCACGTTGTATGTAGAACAGGTGATGCGTCCAACCACATTCGTGCAACACCGTTGAGTCGCGTATAAATAGCTAACAATAGGAATTTTTCATCCCATCGATAAGCTTCGATCACTTTATTGACGCGATCAATAAATTGTTCCACCGTAATGCTTTTGTCGCTTATCGGATCAAATTCCGGCAGGGTATTTGCTATTTCTTTTACCGATGCATGACGTGTGTTTATGTTCGTTGAGCTGTACTCGTTCGAGTAAATTCGTGTGGCAGTGATTTCGTTGCCTGCTACTGCGCCACCGTAGCTTACACTTGCGCCGTCGTTAGCTGCTATTGCGCTGCTGCCGATCGCTGCTGGTAGTGATACGTTTTGTGCTACGTTTGCCACTTGCACTGTGCTGGAATTCATGCCAGTGTGTTGTGTTTGTAGAAACTGCGTCATCATTTCTCGCAATTGTCTCATCTCCTCCTGGAGCTGTGATACTGTCGCCATATCAGCTTATGTCTCTGTTTGGACTCGGGAAAGTCCAACTCTTCGGAGTTCTCGTATTCACACAATTGTTGAATTAACTGGTCCCGTGTGCCTGTCGTTTGCAATTGCCCTTCTCGAAGAAAGAATTTCAATTGATCGACCTTCAGTTCGCAGATTTTTGTCATTTTGTTGTATATACGTAGTATTCAATGTATCAACGCACAAACTTCTCGCTTCACTCGTGCACTTCGTTTTACAAACTTGATGCTGCAGGTCTAGTTTTGCATACACCAATTTGCCTTCACTTATTGCTGGCCTCGTTTTTCAACCGTCGATTCCCGTTGGTTGTCGTTGTTGCATTGAGCGCTTCTTGCTCGTTGCCGTCGTTTTGTCGCCACAGACCTTGTGCTTAGCGAATTAAGGGTGAATTTTGCATGTACATTTGTATGCACATATATACACACGCGCGTTTACAAACGTTTTACCCAATTAAATGCGAATTGTAGGCAGAGTGGATTGCAATCTCACTTCTGAGCTGTGGGGTGAACACTCGATTTTCACAAATAAAGTTATATTTATTTAAATTAAGAATTACATAGTATGTATATGAAAACTATGAATAGAAAGATTAAATATATTTCACGATGTTCTTGCGATTGCGGTACGTCCGTTCACTATCGAGTCCGTTCTCTAACTCGTTATATCTGACAGCTGTGGCTGGGCTGCCATCGCCCACAATAGGTTTTCCTGACCTTTTCGGATTGCTCTCGCCCGAACTGTCGCACACGGGGTCATCGTCGTCGTCGAAATCATCGGGTGGTAACATACACCAAGATTGTAGCTGTTCGGATGCGAATACGGATGTGTAATGACGTTTCGTTCGCTGGGCATGTGGTGAATCTTCGAGCACATACTGGTCGTTTGGAAGGACTTTGGTAATAATGAAAGGACCTTTATATCGAGGTTTCAGTTTCCGTGATGTGCCGGTGCTTGCTGGCTCATTTGTGGTTAGTACCAAATTACCTTCGCAGTATATCTTCGGGTTAGAATGTTGCGCGTCGTATAATTTCTTGGCTTGTGCTCGTATGTCGTTAACTCGATTAGCAGAATCGGCTCGTTGCTGCAGGAGTTCAGTGTCGGTCCTCATGACACCATGCTCATCTTGAAGCACTTGCATTAGCTGGTTCTGGAGAATGTCGTACGGTGCTTGCGGGATGACTTGGTTACTCTCAAGGTCGTTGCTAGCTTCAACCACGTCGGTTTTACCAATGCCGTTAGCCCATTAGAGCAAACGTCGGCTCTCCAGAAGGCTCTGCTTTTTGACTTGCTCGGTGTCGTTGCTGAAATTACACAAAAGTTTGGAAAAGTCGCTATCGGATATTACCGTCGATTTCATTGCTCGTTTGTTTTCGAAGATGGTGCGACCACTGTCGATTTTTATTGTTACGTCGGCATTAACGATTACATCTTGACCTAGTAGAACGTCGTGTTGCAATAACTCGTCATCAGCGATGTAGGCTTGCGCCCTGATGACAGCTTCGTCGATAACCATGTCCACGATTATTGCCTCGTAGAATATACGTACAACTCCGCATATACCTATAACTTGTATACAGCACTTACGTCGTTCAGCGTTGATACGTTCGGCAACTGACTTACGAATGATAGTACACTGGCTGCCCGTATCGATGAAAGCGATATATGGTTGCGATTGTATATGGATGATTTTGTTAAAATATCCATCCAAGCTCGTTGCCAGAAGTTTTCGTTACATTACGGTGGTTATGTGACAATTTCCACCGTTTGGATGAACTTTGTTGCATTTTGTACATCGTTGACGTTTTTGCGGTAATGGACACTCATTGGAAAAGTGACGGGTTTCGTTGCAGTTATAGCATTTAAGTTGCGCTCCCGTAGATTCACGCTACTTAGCTGTTTCGCCCACTTCCGTCTTTTGCTCGTCTCTTTTCAAAAATTCTTCATTTTTAGTTTCGTATAATCCTCCACGGTTTACAAAGTAATCTTCGATTGCGTCTCTAATTTGCTTCACCCTATTAAACTTCATTGCTACAATGCTCTGCTGAAGCTCGCGATGTTTCAGTCCTACCCTTATGTAACGTATAATAGCGGCTTCGCTAAGATTGTATCGAACTCCCATTGATGAGACTCGAAAACAATACTCCTTGATGAGTTCTTTTGGACGTCTCGTTGCGTTGGTCATCAGAAAATGTATTTCTGCTTCATCGTGCGTTGTACCAAACTCACTTCTTAAAGCGTTTGCAAAATCTGCCCACGTTGTATGTAGAACAGGTGATGCGTCCAACCATATTCGTGCAACACCGTTGAGTCGCGTATGAATAGCTAACAATAGGAATTTTTCATCCCATCGATAAGTTTCGATCACTTTATTGATGCGATCAATAAATTGTTCCACCGTAATGCTTTTGTCGCTTATCGGATCAAATTCCGGCAGGGTATTTGCTATTTCTTTTACCGATGCATGACGTGTGTTTATGTTCGTTGAGCTGTACTCGTTCGAGTAAATTCGTGTGGCAGTGATTTCGTTGCCTGCTATAGCGCCGCCGTTGCTTACACTTGCGCCGTCATTAGTTGCTATTGCGCTGCTGCCGCTCGCTGCTGGCAGCGATACGGTTTGCGCTACGTTTGCCACTTGCGCTGTGCTGGAATTCATGCCGGTGCGTTGTGTTTGTAGAAACTACGTCATCATTTATCGCAATTGTCTCATCTCCTCCTGAAGCTGTGATACTGTCGCCATATCAGCTTCTTTCTCTGTTGTTTTGGACTCGGGAAACTCTTCGGAGTTCTCGTATTCACACAAACGTTGAATTAACTGGTCCCGTGTGCCTGTCGTTTGCAATTGCCCTTCTCGAAGAAAGAATTTCAATTGATCGACCTTCAGTTCGCAGATTTTTGTCATTTTGTTGTATATACGTAGTATTCAATGTATCAACGCACAAACTTCTCGCTTCACTCGTGCGTGTGTCCGTGCACTTCGTTTTACAAACTTGATGCTGCAGGTCTCGTTTTGCATACACCAATTTGCCTTCACTTGTTGCTGGCCTCGCTTTTCAACCGTCGATTCCCGTTGGTTGTCGTTGTTGCATTGAGCGCTTCTTGCTCGTTGCCGTCGTTTTGTCGCCACAGACCTTGTGCTTAGCGAATTAAGGGTGAATTTTTCATGTACCTTTGTATGTACATATATACACACGCGCGTTTACAAACGTTTCACCGAATTAAATGCGAATTGTAGGCAGAATGGATTGCGATCTCACTTCTGAACTGTAGGGTGAACACTCGATTGTCACAAATAAAGTTATATTTATTTAAATTAAGAATTACAGAGTATGTATATGAAAAATATGAATAGAAAGAATAAATATATTTCACGATGTTCTTGCGATTGCGGCACGTCCGTTCACTATCGAGTCTGTTCTCTCACTCGTTATCTCTGACAGCTGTGGCTGGGTTGCCATCGCCCACACAAATAATGATATCGAAACTCTTTGTTTATGTATATATTTAATTTTATGCGGTAAATTTCGAGTCTTCACATGAACAAACTAACAAAATCACGCAATCAAAGGAGAAAGAAAGAAGTAAAGTTCTGAGCGTTTTTGACATCAGCCAAAGAAGAAGAAGTATTTGGCATGAGTATGGTATATTTGGCACGAGTTGGGTAATCGGTGTGTCTCTTTCCACATTGTCATCATTACTATAATGGCGGCGTTGTGCACCTTGAACCGGAGAGTAGGAAAAGTTTTCCTAAAAAAAAGAGAAGTTCAATAATATAAAATAATTTTCTGACGTGGGGTATTCACTTTACCTGTAAAACTTCTGAGAACGCAATGTGAGCATATTCAAGTGCATACATTTTTTGTTATGTTCTCTGACGAGTCACGTTATCTTTTTGGAGAATATCGTCGTCATCATCAGCATGGTCAGTATCACTAACATCCTGCATTCGATCGAGTTCCATACATGCTTCGGCATATGTGGCGATACCTTCTCTTTTGCATATTGATTCCGTAATTACAACATTATGGATTTCTCGTGGAGAATTCGAGTTCATGAATTTCGTTTTCAAGCCTATATCGTTTTTGGATTGAATGGTGAAAATCAACTGAAAATATGTTTTTCATTTTACCGCTTTTCGGCCAATATGTTATCCCATTTCTGGAACCGTCGTTTTTGGGAATTCCCCAATCTCCTGGTACAGCTTCATAGCCAAGACGTCCATTTTTGCAATTGGACAATTTTAAAAGAATTTCTTCGACTCATTTTTATAAAAACTTTACCAGGCGTTAAAGACTGTTTGATTGAAATGCAGAAAAAGAACTCAAAACGAGCAAAAAGTCTTCACTTTCAACGAAATGTCATTTTGTACAAGTCACGTTATCTTTTTGGAGAATATCGTCGTTATCATCAGCATGGTCAGTATCACTAACATCCTGCATTCGATCTAGTTCCATACATGCTTCGGCATATGTGGCGATACCTTCTCTTTTGCATATTAATTCCGTAATTACAACATTATGGATTTCTCGTGGAGAATTCGAGTTCATGAATTTCGTTTTCAAGCCTATATCGTTGTTGGATGAATGGTGAAAATCAACTGAAAATATGTTTTTCATCTTACCGCTTTTCGGCCAATATGTTATCCCATTTCTGGAACCGTCGTTTTTGGGAATTTCCCAATCTCCTGGTACAGCTTCAATGCCAAGACGTCCATTTTTGCAATTGGACAATTTTAAAAGAATTTCTTCGACTCATTTTTATAAAAACTTTACCAGGCGTTAAAGACTCTTTGATTGAAATGCAGAAAAAGATCTCAAAACGAGCAAAAAGTCTTCACTTTCAACGAATTGTCATTTTGTACCAGTGTTGCCACATAAACAGTTTTTTCCCACCAAATTTGGTCCAAAATCGCCCTCAGCCTACCAAAATGCTACTTGCATTGAAAATGTGATTTAGGTAACATATAACACCTTATTCAAAACAAGTAATTTTTAAGCCAAAAAGCAACCAACAACCAATTCTCATATAAAAGTTTAGGTGAAGCGGTAATTTCTTCATGATCCAAAGATCGAAACTGAACCAAATTAGTATGGGACAGCCTTTCCGATAAAAAATTATAGAAAACGGTCAACGTTGTCCAAAGTTATCCACTAACACACATTTTCCTTTTTGGAAGTCGGTAAAAAAATGAAAGTCAATTCTCCTGCAAACCATGTTTTCAGAGTATTCCGAATAGCAGAGAAATCATTAAGTATTCGTAAAGAAAGCATTATCTCCTTTCCGATGTTTTTTAGAATTTTCTAAGGTGAAATATGCCGAATACACTTCGATTCTTTTACGAAATTTCGGAAGGTAATCGCTATGATGTGAACATTTATTTCGAATTTTTTAGACCTTTCTCTAAGAAATAGTACGGAAATTTTTGAACGAGTTCGTGTCGATCTCTTCATATGATTTTCTTTAAAGATTCGAAAAAAAATCGGGACTCCCAAAAATTGAGATACCTTAAGTATTTATGAAAGAGAATTTTCATAAGTAAGATTAAAAAAGAATTTGAAGAATTAATTGCTTGTCTACCAAAAATCCTCGAAAATCACAACAAACCAACCAACCTACCAAAGCCTTATTTTAAGAAACGAAACTACCATCTTTTGTCCAATTGGACCAAACCAGCAACACTGTTTTGTACATTAAAAAATTTGCACGAAGAGAAATGTAGAGAGAAACAAAAAGGAAATACTCTATTCAATGCTTTTCACGTAGACTTGAAAATTTATGATATCAGTGTTTGGTATGAACTTTTGCTATGCAAAGAGGAAATACTTTTTACGAGGCTCTTTACGTAGACATTTTTGGCTTTGGACGTTTAGGATTTGAGTGTTTTGTATGATTATTCTCTACTCAAAAAGGAAATGTTCTATTCCATCGTATTCACGTCAACGATGCCAGTGGGGGTAATTTCCCTATTTGAGAGATATTTTGCAACAAAAGGTATTAAAAGAAAAAGGGGAATTTCAAATAAAAAGGGGATTTTCTCGTAACACAATTATCGATGAATAATTTATCAAAATGCAACTAAGATCATTCGACACTCTTACATAATTATTCGTCCGGGGGCCGAATCACTGCTCTCGTGATCGAGCAATATTTTTCGAAATTTTCTGTTTTGGCATCACCGCATTCGTGATCGAGTAAAATTTATCGAAATTTGGCATCACCGCGTTCGATATCGAGCAGACGTTCGAGTAGAATTATTCAAAACACCATTCGACAGTAAATTTTGCATCGAAAAGTTGAAAATTAAAATAAAGCGACAAAATGCTAGTATATTTCTAGTAAAAACTGTTGCAATTTGAATATCTTTTTATATTTAAGGACAAACATAAACAAAATCAACTAAAAACAAAAAGGTATTATGGCGGAATATATGCAGGAGCACCCGGATTTGGCCAGAAATATTCTGCCAAATTGTGCTCAAGGAAGAACGGTTGCTTAAAGATTGTGGGAGCAACTTTCCTTAAAATTAAATTCTGCTGGTCCGCCTATAAAAAAACTTAAAATGTGGCGTAAGGTAGGTTATTTTGAATTTGTTTAATCAGAAGTTAGCATATTATTTGGCTTAAAATTGTAGGTATTTGCAAACCAAAAGCAGAACGTTAAGAAGAAGCTGTCTTTTAATAAAGCTTCTAAGCAAAAGACCGGAGGTGGGCCTTACTAAGAAAAGCTTTTGACGGCGTTCGAGGAGCCGTTGCTCAAGTGAAGTGCTACATGCAAAACTGGACACTCTGATAGAGCTGAAGCAGAGTTCTCTAGCTATTAAAGAAGAGGAAAATGAGCTCATAATGCAGGAAAAACGTATTGACTTGAAAATTAAAACTTTACGGCTAGAAGCTATAAGATCCAAAATGAATGAATAGAATGTGCATTTATAAATACGTATTTTATTATTTATTAGTATAAATTTTATTCATACCCAATAGACTAGATTATGTTTTTTGCTTCAATAGAATTTGGAAAATGTAAAATAACCTTTCAAAGTTTCCGAAAATGCATATTGATACAGAATGAAAATGAATTTTGTATGGAATTTTGTAAGTGTTAAATCAGACTGGTCAAAGCTTGAAGATTTTAAAGAAGCTAGTTTTTCATACCGCCAGGAATTTGCTCAGGAATGTATCAATGCATTCTTCCGAGTTTTGCGGGGTAAATTTTATTAATTTCGGACAAAGCTTATTTTCCACTTCTTGAACATATTTTATCGTCTTGCAAATTGTACTCTGAGCCATTCCTATTAGGTTATCCTGACCGATTACGTTCTGAAAACTTTCACTTCTCAAAAGCGATAATGTAGCAGCTAATAGCAAGACGGAGGGTACTGATGTTGACATATGCCCCTCAAACTCAAGCTCCGAGAGCACGTACTCGAACGAAGGTTTTGACAGTCGGAAACGTATTTTGAATCTGCAAATAAAGAACTTCAACGCATGAAACAAATACCTTCTAGAAAATTTAGAATCATTAAAACTTACGCTGCTGCTTAAGGGATAGCTTTTGTCACGTAATCCTCTCCGTATCTGCATTTGACTGACTTCATTATCAGAATTGGACGAGCTCGAATAAAAAAATACTGAAATATTCATTTTATAATAACTGATATGAATATTTTATTTCTTGTTTACGTTTGAGAAATGGATAAAGATGATACATTTACTAAATGGCAACCGATTAATAATCGACGAAATTTCGCTAGCTTGCGAGTCGAGTGCCATGATTTGCCTATTCGAATCGAATCCAAATTTTACTCTACTCGACCAGTCTCTCGTTCACGAGAGCGGTGATTCGGCCCCTGGAGATGTTATGTGGAGTAAAATTATAAATTTAAAAAATTGATTTCAATTTTGAAATTTTTCTCGCATTATGAATATTCATAACGTTACCTTTATATAGAAAGGCCCCATTTAAAATTTTTGTGTTCTTAAAGAGTAGTTACAAAACCTTTATAAAAACTTAAGTTCGTAAGTTATGAATTTCTTCAAAATCCTGGGTTTTACTAAACACTGAAACTAATTATTTGATGTAGAAGATGTTTTTAAATTCTATTAGGCCATTAATGAGTTATCTACCGACCTTTGTACAAACCTGAATTTCGAAAGAAAATATATATACTACGAAATATGTGTTTTGAATTCTTTGCGAATCACCTTATTTAAGATTAGAGTAATTGAGGTATTTTTTCGAATTTTCGTGGGTAATTTAACACAGAACGTCGGGCATCACTTGAAGTTCATGTAGACTTTTTCTAAGAGTTGGAAATTTACGTTTTGAGCGTTTTGTTTGATTTTTCTCTGTTCTAAGAGAAAACACTCGATTCATGGCTCTTCGCGTAAACACTTTTGGATTTGAAAATTTAGGATTTGAGTGTTTTGTATAAATTTGTTCAATTCATAAAGGAATCAGTATGTCAGAGCGCTCCTCGTAAACTATTTTGGATGTTAATATACAAATTAATTTTATAAGTGTCTTTGCATAGACATCTGACTGTAGCGCCGTCTTTTTTATGTATTTTTAGATAATGAAAAAAGTTTGAAAGGTGAAAAAATTAAAATTTTCATTTTCTTAATTTTTTCGTAATTTTGATGTCAGAAAATGATTCATTGTTCTGTTAATTATATCAAACGCCACATTTTTACGACTTTTTTTTGATTTTTAATGTATATGTGAGTTTTTTTAAAATACGATTTTCCAAATTTTTTAATAAAAATTAAGAATTTCGCAAGCGCGTGAATTTTAGCCAAGGTAGCAGTCCCGATTTTACCGGAAAACTCGTTGCGTTTATAAAATTACATTCAGGAGAAATACCGAAAAGATTAGACAAAGCCCTTTAATTATTATTCAATTGACATTTCATTTCATAAAATATTTCAGGAAGAGAAAAATATTTCAGTTCAGAACTACTTCTCCTTCAAAAGATATTTTTGGATAATATTTTACCTCTCCATATATTTTTTTATTTTATAAATTGTATGCTGGTAGTTTTATAAAGCTCTTATAGTAGTCTGCAGAACATTCAATCAGTGTCAGACCAAAGGATCTGCACAAAGTGCCTTATAAAAGTCTTAAAGGTTTTATAAACTCATTTGTTAGACTGCTATAAGATCCTTATAAAACAACCAACATACGATTTATAAACAAATAATAGAGCTTTTTTTCTACTACGAAGCTCCGCCTCCTGGGACACTTTTAGTCTTATAAGGGTTTTATAGACTGCTTTATAGAGCGAAATAGTAAAGTATTTCTTCTTCAATTTTTCGGAAGTATACCACTATAAAACTCTTATAAAACTTGTTGTGTTATCCGGGCACCAGCGGGCTTCGAGTCGAATACTTCCAGGGCTGGAGCGTCTGTGTCCATTCGAACGACAAGACCAAGCCAGCGGAGCCGCTGTATTTTAATTTGCTGCAAAATGTCCATGTCGTTGTAAAGCTCGTACAGCTCATCGTTCCATCGTAGGCGGTACTCGTCGTCGCTAACGAGAAAAAGCCCGTAAAGCTCGATCACTCTAAGGGCCGCCTCATCGGATGTTGTCATTGTCCATGAACCTGTGCCAGCACGGGCATGATGAGTGACTTATAGAGCGTGGTTTTCGTACGATGAGGGTGGACTTTACTTCTGAATTGCCTACTCAGCAATGTGCGGACTATACAACTTTTGTGGTAGATCTACCACTTTTTTTTCTAAATTCCATTTCTACCACATCTATCACTGTAAGCTAAAAATCTGGTGGCAGGTAACAAGATCAACGGAAATAACGTCAATTGACACTACTTCCCATGCTGATGCGAAATAAAGTCAATTGACATTATTACATTTTCAAAAGGGAAATAAAATCAATTGACTTTGTTGCTCTTTCAAGCATTTAATTTGCGTAGCATCGCGGCGGTCGGCGTTCGTGCGTCACTCCGCGTCGCGCTGTGCTTACGCCCGCTGCCCCGCCTTCCAACGTGCGATAGGATATACCGGTTTAGCCTAGGATAAACTAGTCTTTCCGAAGCTGGTTTGGACAAACCGGTTAAGCCTAGGCCTGAGTGCTTTCCGTTTTTGTCATAGCAAGTTTATTTATTATTTTATGTATTTCATTTATTTATAAGGTTTCCTTCTAAATCGGTAAGATTTATATATATTTGATGAAGGCCGCCTATGCAGAAAGTTCTGCGCAAAAATATTTATTTATTTATATCTGAAGTCAATGAACAAATAACATTCTTACTGACTACACATATTAGAAAAATTAAAAGTATTACATAAGTAGGATTTAAGTCGATTTCGAAAAATACTTTTTGGCAGAGAGAGATCAAGGTCTAGAGAGCTAGAGATCATATTGAATCCTTGCATGGTTCTATTTAAAGGGGCATTCTTACTGTAAAGAGTTTTACTCATAGCAACTCTAAATAAATCTACGTGGCGCAAGACTCTACTAGGTACATTAAAATATAATCTACTAAGTAATAAAGGGCAATCAACGATGCCAGATATGATGTCAAAAATAAACGACATAGACAAAAAAATTCTTCGGTTGTGCAACGACATTAAATTAATTAATTGACAACGTGAAAAATAGGAGGGAACAGGCTCAGAGAAATTTAGTGATCTGAAGGCATATCGAATAAACACCCGCTGAACAGATTCAAGCCTATTATTATGGATAGCTTGAATATTCATGGGCACAAGAAATGTTATATATCTTTTGTGATGAGAAGCGAGGGCGAGCCTCGCTTGTTGGGCAACACAGAAAGAAGAATTATATTTAGTAAGGGTTATAATTCTAAAGCGCGGCCGAAGGCCGCCTACGCAGAAAGAAGCTCTGCGCAAAAATACTGCGGATAGCGTACTTTAACACAGGCAAATGCAAAAATTACGGTTGTTTTTTAACGTACGCCATCCACAGTATTTTAGCGCAGAACTTCTTTAAGCGTAGGCGGCCTTCGGCCGCTCTTTAGGATTATAACCCTTATTAAATAGAATTCTTCTTTCTGTGTTGCCCAACAATCGGGGGCTCGCCCACGCCTCTCATCACAAAAGATATATAACACAGGCAAATGCAAAAATTACGATTGTTTATTAACGTACACTATCCGGTGTAACTTTGACAAAAGTTGTAAAATACATAAGTTGTTTCGTCATAAGCGGAAGTGAGTGCGGTTATCTTTAACCTTTGTAATCCATTGTTTTTCGAAATATTCAATGAATTTGTTGGGAAATAACATCATTTCCTTTATTTTCCAAATTTTTGTTGACTTTATTTCTCTTTTGAAAAGGTAATAAGGTCAATTGACTTTATTTCGCATCACTCTGGGAAATAGTGTCAATTGACGTTATTTCCGTTGATCTTGTTACCTGTCACCAAAACTCTTAGAATTTTGGTAATTTAACAATGTGGTTGATTTTGCTATCCCTAATTTTCTGTTAATTTTTATATACTACTAGAAAAACCCGGCAGACGTTGTCCTGCCAATTAATGGGCTTTGCAACTGTATACAAAATGATTTATTTGGTTTCTTTAAATCTATGTACTTATTAAATCCATGTAACAAAAAATGTAAAGCAATATACTTAAATTTATAATATAGCACGCCTATATCTAGTAAGGCCATCTTTTATTACTGTAAGGCGAGTGGTAAACAATATTTTTGGTTTTAAGATCTGGCGTATAGATGTATAGATTTTGTGGATTTGCTACTCTGGAGCAAGCAACATTAAGCTGACCATGCGAAAAACATGGATTTTCTAAATTTAATCCGCAATGACTGTTCTGGAATTTTGTTCATTGTCAACGCAAAAGCAATCCGCACAGGAAACTGCAGTCGTTTGAATGTGAAGGGCAAATCAGTGGAAATCATTGGAATGCGCGGAATCAGTACATCTTCTCCTTTACCTTTCTTCTTTCTATTTGGCACTACAACCGTACGCCGGTTTGGTCCGAGATCGAAAACTTCGCTAATTGCCTCTTTCCTTCGCGGACTTGCGCCAGTTGTTCATCCCAAGTGCAGATAGGTCCTTGGCATTTACCCTTGCCGTTTATAATTCTTGCTTCAACCACGTTTTGCATACGTTCTTTCACGCAAAATTTGGTTCCGTTGCACAACTTTGGCGTGTTGAGGTCCCTAAGGAGCAATATCGGTGAGCAAACTTTCAGCGTCAATATTTGCGGTGGCATTCCAGCACGTTCCACTTTGTACATGCTCCATGATTGTGTCGTACGCGAAACGTTGATCGTTGGTTGAGAGTCTTTTTTTGAGCCTGGCGACGATTTACACAACTCTGGCACTAACTTATATGTATGTACATATGAATATAGATTACAAAATTTGGTTTCGGTATTTTCTTTATAGTAAGCTTTCAGTTTGACAGCCTTTGAAGTTTATCGCACTCTACAGCTTGCGTATTTCTTAAAAATATTATCCGATTTGATTTTCTTAGGTATATGGCAACCTTATTCGATTATTGGTTTTGACTTAAATACTCCCCAATAGCTCCCGTTTGATATGTATCCTGCGAAATACTTTTTAATACACACACTTACTTAATTTTAATATTTTGGAAGATGTGGCAACTCTAATCCAAAATATGTTCGGCCCAATTCTTTCTCCAATACCATCCGTTTGATACCCATACTTTAATATTTGATGTGAAATGCATTAGATATTCATTATTTTTCAATTTTTGACCAGGTGGCAACACTTGTTAAAATATTTTTTGATGTAATTGTTTTTAAATATCTTTCTCAAATTTTTTCCTTTTGATATCTATACCGTATTACCTTTCTTATATATTTAAATCAAATTTATTTGGTGGCAACTCTTTCTAAAATATCCAAACTTCACAGGAACACTCTCCTAGCTTCCATGAAGCTATCCTGCAAATTTGAACAAAATCGGATCAGTAGTTTCGGAGTCTATAGGCTGCATACATACATACATACATATATACATACATCCTTTCTTATATAAATAGAAGATAAAATAAATAGTTCATTCGAAATAACGTTTCCTAGTTGTACTCACAGTAGAAAAAGATGCAGTTTCTGCTGACTATATACAGTTTCGGTCATATCTATAGCACACAAATTCAAAATGATATTGTTTGCCATTTATGTTTATTTATTTTTAAAAATTTTCAATTAAAACAAAGTTGATTCTCTTTTCTCAGAAGTGTTAGATATATTTGATTACACAGTTTTATAGCCCATTCAATTTTAGTAAAATATTGTGCAAGTTTGAAGTAGCTTAAATTTACCGTTGATTTTTTAGAATTTTTCTTCTTTCCAAAAAATCAAAACGAAACATGAGAACACATGTATTGCAGGGGGTCTCAGCTTAATTAATTATTATATGTGACCCGGCCTATGAAAAGGTGGCTTATGACTCAAAACATGACATGACATGGTTTCGATAGTTTTTGAGACGCTCTTTCAGGTGGTGAAAACTAGAAAGTCCTTTCTTTTTTGAGTC
>JAPVRG010294842.1:0-10136 GCA_029783565.1 Rhagoletis cerasi
GGTTTGATTTTAAAATCAAAACCTTCTATGAAAGGGTTCAAGAGATAACTAGATTGTTTTTAAATTTTCGTAGGATATATTTCCTTAGTCTAAAATCATAATGCAGGAAAAATTTCTTCTTCTCTTTATCGCAAAAAATAGTCATATACAACTTTACTGCAAAAAAGGTTTATTTTAAATTTAAGATTAATAAAAACCGCGGTATTCAATGTATTTTGCTACACCACTTTGCCATATTTTTTATTCTAATTGTCGTATATTTAAATTCGTTTATTGTGTTCTTTGTAGAGCTTAAACGCAATCCACGCAAATAGTTTCTTAATCTTTTGTATATCAGAAAATATCGCAATAAAAACTTAAATGTGGGCTACGAAAATATTTTCATTGTAACTTTGTAGGCATATACAAATCACAAAAAGCAGAGAAATATTTTTTGGAGAAGGCTTCAATTCCAACAAATATGTGCAAGTTTCGTCTCAATCTCATTGTTCGACCTGTTCACGGCTCGTAGTGCTCAGTGATATCCCAAGATAAACATAGTTATGCAATCACATTAAATGACTATTATTTTACAAAATACAAGAATATATACAGGATGTTTTGCAGACGGTTGAACATACGTAAATGGGGGATAGTTGGGGCCGTCTGCTGTTTTGGCGGAATAAGAACTACACCATCACTTTTAGTTTTCTTTTAAATGTGACACGAATTTCGACTTTACATTTTTTTTACCTCTTTTTGCAGTTTTGGGCTAATATTTTTTTAAGCTATCATCTACGTCAGAAATGTAATTCAATAAGGTTCTAATATTATTTTAAATAAAAATAAGAAAAATATGTTACCAGTCAATCTGGTACTTGAGATCGAAATAATTTCCTAACGGTTAATGGACCGCCTTTCTCGAAAAAGTATGCTGATTAAAATAACGAAAGATCCTATCTCTCAATTTAACAGGACATCATCATGTCTTTCTCTAAAAAAAAGACATTTCTTCCGTCTGGTAGAAAGAAAAGTGTTCACTTAACAACAAAAATATTTAAGAAAAGTAATGAATCATAAGAAATTGTAATGAGACGTTATTTATAATGATTTTATTTGTAATTGCACTAGAAACATTTACATATTTACAAATTTAAAAGTACTCAATGCTTGACTGATTATATTTAAATGCATATTTAGTTCTTCCAAATCAAGGAAGTCATTATTCTTATGTAAACCCCATGCGTCTACATAAGCTGGTTGCCATTCGAAAAATCGAAACCATACATACTGGTCATAGGAGCACTTACTTCATCCTTCAAATGTTGATCGTGCTTGCTAACCAATGAAAGGAGTTTGTAAGTCAGGTTCGGGTCCATTTGTAGCAACAACTCGGACAAAGTATTTAAAGTGGCAGGCAGCTGCAAAATGTACTCAAACGACTTAAATTGAATAAATAAAAATTGTTTCATTTACATTTGCGAAATATTTACAAATGTTTACCTTCTCATTACTGCTTTCGATGGGCGGCAGGGCTTCCATATTCTTGAAGAAGTAATCAACTGATCGTTTTTGACGTGGAATAGCTTTAGGTAACAAGGCAGATAGCACTTGCAATACGCTCATCGCTATTAGTAGAAATGCAGCCATTTTTGGTAAGAAAGTTTGCAAATAATGCTTTTGCTGAAAACAAACTATTCGTTTACTATTACTACTTAGAGTTCAGCTCAAAGCTCGACTGTGTTGCTGCTAGCTGCGGTCACCTAATTTATACTCTCATTGAAAAAATAATATAATAAGCATGAAGTTATCAGTCTTATCCAAGCCACATATTAGGCTGGATCGATTTTGTATAAGAGAAATTACAAACTATTCGATCAACTGTAATAGTGAAACATATTATGTTCTCTACAAAAATAATTCTTGGAAGCTAGCAGGTGTGAGAAGGCAATGGGATGTGCGCTAGTCTGGGCACCGGACATGTAATAATAATAATAATAATAGATTGGCGCTTACACATATGTTAGTGTTTGGCCGAGCTTCTCCTCCGATTTGTGGCGTGCGCCTTGATGTTGTCACATAAAGGCCTGCAGAGTGGAAGCGCGCATTGCTTACCACTACACCACGGCGGCCACCGGACATGTATATAGATCAAATAAGCCTCGGATAATTGATACTTCAACGCCTCAGCAACCTTAGAAGACGGAACAAGGACTACGATTTACTTATACGCAACTGGTATATCCGGGCCTTCTATAAAGAACGTATCTCTACACAACCGCTGACATCACCGCAATTTAGAAAATGCGGTGGACGGGGCATATCTGAAAAAAAATTTAGGTATGTGCATCTATTGCAGCAGCCATGAGGCGGCGCACGAATATGGTGAGGGATTTGTGATTGATGAGAAACTTCGATACCCTGTTTCAGCTTCACCCCGCTCAGTGCACGAATTGTCACAATTCGCATAAAGGCTAAATTCAACACCATCAGCCTAATTTGTGTGCACGCTACAACGCAGGAGAAAGACAGTGAGATCAAGCAGCGCCTAGACGAAGCGTATGAGCGCTGCTCCCGCTCCGTGTTTAAACCAAGCTTGGCGACTTTAAAGCCAGAGTGGGCAAAGAAGACGTATTTGGTCCAACAGTCGGGCATATTTAGCCTTGTTGGCAAGATCTGCAACAACAGACAGAGAGGCTGATCGACTTTGCTGCGGCACAGAACATGGTAGTTAGCTGAACCAGACACCAGCATTGAAAGACCCACGAAACGAAGTGTTCTCTGCTAAAAGATTTCGTAGTAAAGCATTAAACTTTTGTCAGCAGCTTCAAATTACTCCTCTACTTTGGAAAGCATTTGAGTTAAGAAATATTGCCTATGGATTAATAAAAAAAACGGCAAATTCTCAGTTTCCTAAAGGATTACCAATAAACGAAAATACAAGTATCCAGACAACTTAATGTTTTAAAGGAAATTGTATTAATTCCATATTAGCATATTTAATCTGTAAAGAATATGCACATCTTTAAAAGATCTATTATTTGCAAAAGAACTAATTGAATATATATACATATGCAAATAAATATCTTCGGAATTTTTTACTACATTTATATCTTCGCGTTTACGCATATGCAAATGTGTTTGTAATAAATCTAAACTTCCATTTAAATGCGGTAAAGGGTCCCTGCAATAAAGGCCAAATTATTTTTACTAATTTCTAATCTTTGCAGTGAAATTGAAAACGAAATTAAATTTCGTGTCTGGTGTTAAATTCTCTCTGAATATTTGATTTTCAGATATTTATTCTTATGTATGTACATAGTTAAACTCAGCTTACTTCATTTCATGTATGTAGAACCATTAATATAATAATAATAATGGGCCATTCCATTGTAACTAGTGGGACATTTGACTGCAGAATGTGATCAATTGTGAATTATAACTATGTCGTCGGAACTTATACAACAGTGAAGGATAGTTTTTAATATAGATAAATAAATAATGTAAAAAATTCTTTCAAAAAAATACCAAACAATTTATAACTTATTTGTTACTATTAGTTGAATGAATGTGACTAGTGGGACACTGAAAATCCCTCTATTTTACTTTTGTGCACTCAAAGACGAATTTTAACCAAAACACCTAATTTTCAAGCGAATTTTTTTTGTGTTGTAAGACACATACTATGCGCTTTAGTTTTCATTAAAAATTAGGCTTATATAGTCTTCATATAAATATTTAAAAATATTTAGAATTGTGACTAGTGGGACAGGTCCTTGTGACTGGTGTAAAGTAATTATTAGAGAAGATAAAAATATGCGTGAAAAATCACGTTTTATGCGCATAAAATAAGCAATAAAATCAGCGAAATATGCTCAATAAAAAAAAATATGCACAATAAAATTCCTTAATTTTGATTAAAAGAAAGACAATCACTCGGAAGTGAATTGCAGAACCTGCCTGATTGTCTTTCTTTTAATCAAAATTAAGGAATTTTATTGTGCAATTTTTTTTTTTTATTGAGCATATTTCGCTGATTTGAGTGCTTATTTTATGCGCATAAAATGTGATTTTTCGCGCATATTTTTATCTTCTCTAGTAATTACGTATAAAGTAAAAGTTTCCATAGACAAAAATTACATCTTCTTTTCATTTTTTCAATGTTACTACTGAAATATGGATAACTAAGGAATTTAACATATTTTGTCGTATTCCTTTTTTACATGGAATTACCCTAATAATAACAGATTGGCGCTTGATGTTATCACACAAAAATGGGCGGGACCTACAGTTTAACGCCGCCTCCGAACGGCGATTGTATTTTTATGAGAAGCTTTTTCAAGGCAGCAATATACTCGGAGGTTTGCCATTGGCTGGCGAGAACCGACCGCTATTAGAAAAAATGTTTCGTTTTTATTATACCCGAGCGCACTTGTGCACAAGGGTATTATGACTTTGTTTGTAATAACATAAAGGAATCGAGATAGATATAAACATGTATATACCAAAACGCTCAGAATGAAAAGAGAAATAGATTAAGCCATGTCTGTCTGTCCGTCTGGTCGTCTGGCCGTCCGTCTGTGCACACGATAACTCGAGTAAAAATTTAGATATCTCAACGAAACTTGGTACCTACGCGTACTTCTATTGGGATAAGGAATAGGGCTGCGACATCGGCCTTATAACATTGATGCTTCATGCGTCGATGTTATGCTGAAATAGGTATCGAGGTTGATGAAACATCGGATGTAAACCATCGATGTTTTAAACACCGATTTTTTATGAAAATATTACGTATTTGAATATGTCAAATTGTTGAGTGTAGTCTCTTCAGCACTATATGCACGGTAATATGCAAAAAAATAGTAAGCTAACTTAAAACTTTGAAAATAAATCAAAAAATTAGAAAGACAATCAAAGAGGAATAGAAAAGGTTTACGCCACTGTCCCGCCTTCACATTTTATAGAAGCCGAAAGCAGATTTCGAGACCAGGAATAAATAGCCGGAACCAAAACTCTGTAAAAATTTTTTTAAATGACACTTCAATTTGCCGCTATGAACATCGATGGAAAACTTCGAACCAATAAACCGATGCTGACCAAATATCGGTAGGCAAAAATCGATGTTTTGAGCACTCGATTTTGTCTCAAAAAATCGATTATTTACAAAAACCGATGTCGATGTCGCAACCCTAATTAGGACGGTTGGTATTGAAAATGGGCGAAATCGGACAATAACCACGCCTACCTCTCATACAACGGTAGTTTGCTGAAATACAAAAACTGATATTTGAAATGATATATTAACGAGTAATAAGAAAATTATAAATTGTTGAAAAATGGGCGTAGCCACGCCCACTTATAGATTTATATGTATATCTCGGTAGCCGCTATACCAATTTATACCAAACTTGGCCCCCTTTTCATATAACGGTAATTTACAGAAATACAAAATCTGTGATAAATCGATAACTACTGAAATTAATTTACTCAAAATTTATGTTTGCAATAATTCCTTATCAAGAAGTACGATTATAACAAATGTTTAGAAAATGGTAGTGGCACCGCCCACTTCTGATTACATATGTGTATTTCGGTAACCGTTTTATCAATTTTGTACCAAACTCGGCCACTTTTTATATAATGGTAAAATTAAAAGTTGGTAATCACGACAATCTCTTAACCTTAAATTAGACTTTTATGTACTCTTGGAAAATGGGCGTAACTTATTACTACTTAAGTTTATCTCGGTAACCGCTTTATCGATTTCTACCAAACAATGAATTCTTTAAGTCTAACTGAGCATATTATCGATAATATTTGAAATAGAAAAAAACCACCCCTGTTTACCGATTTGCTTTACAGCCTTTCGGATGTAGGACCGTTACTGATAGCAAGGATAAACGACAAAAGTAAAGAGTTCTAGATCCAAGTGGCTATAATGTTGGTTAATGTGCCTTTAGAGACTTCATCTTTATGCCCAATTTTCATTTATGAACCTCGTACCTCGTAAATGTTCTGAGATCATTTAAGCAATGGAAAATGTAGAAATAAAGGACTTACTATTTACTTTTAATAGACTTATCTCTCACAAATAAAATCCAAGCCTACTTACATACAAACCAAATGAACTCGTACGAAATTACATTAAATAACAACCAATATTAGGAAAAGAAAGCAAAATTACAAAATAATATAAACCTAGGATGGGCAACACTCTGGGATGAGGCGCTAAGTTAACCTACTGGGCATAAGTAGGTTCATGATAATAAAATGGCAAATTTTGATTATTATAGCATGTTGATTCATAGGCTGGTATAGGGATGGCATCATATTTGGCTTCGTTTGTTAGTATATGGTTTAAGAATGTATTTGCGGATAAATAGGCGTATTAAAAGGTTTACATACAAAATCAAATATATATATGAAAAGGTTTTCTACTATGTACATATAGAAAATACTTAAAATAATTCGAAGTTCTAACATTCTTTGTTGGGTACGAGGTATGCAAATGATATTCAATATCTCATCTCTAGCCCCTTACTGTACAGTAATCAGCTTTATAGGCACTTACATTACGAAATTGTAACGTTCTGGTTTATTCTTGCTAGTCATAAATATGTGTCACATCCAAAATACTGTAAAGTCAATGCCCATTGGTGGTATTGACATCATGCATTAGATACAGGATTTCATTACCAGCGTTTTTGGCGTTGAAATCCAATATTTTTCTTGGTTTCAGAGTGCTTCCTTATTGATTAACAGCACACGTGTTATGTTCGGAATTTTATGGCGACCGCGACCATAATTAAACGGTAGTAACGCCTACCATGATGCTTACCATAACGCCTACTTACGATATATTACACACGTATAATAGACATCAGAACACCATAAGAAACTACTGGGCCTACTTAGGCCCAATAGGTAATTTTCGATGTTAAGACAATAAAAAAATTTTTTTATTGTGCCAACAGTGACTAATCGATACAATTGTTTGTTATTATGTTCATAAAGCATTGCCGCCAAAAGTCATGGAGTTGTATTTTATATACCCAGTTGCCCATCCTAGGGCTAAAAGAAATATAAGCTAAAAACAGAGCGAAAGTTACAAAACACTTCATTCCGATTTGAGGAAGATATGACAAGTTAAATGGGCAGTGAAAAATTGAGTAAAAACGAACAAAGTTAACAAACTGTGACTAACTCAAAAAACGTACACACAAATATGTTTAGTATACTTCGAAGATTTCTGCATATTTCATTTTACTATATCACATCATATTCGTTTGTTGGCATTTGTCACGTTCTGCAGGAAAAATTTGCTTACTCTGCATTTGTGCTGAGTATGCATGCACTCAGATCGTTTGTCACATTGCAACTTCATAAACTTCGAATTTTCACTATGATATACAATTTTATGAATCAAAATTTTCTCACTACTACAACAAACAAGGTCAGATAGCACTCTAGCAAGGACTTGTTTTAAATGCATATGCATGCGCATCATGACAAGTGCAGGAGTAAAAGTTTATGATAAATTGAGCGCTGAAATTGAGTGATTTGAGCTAACGAGTATTTGTATGTACGTAGCAGAGTAAATAAAATTTGACAGCTTTAAGTAAGTAGCAAGTATTCGCTTCAAACTGGTGTAATTCGATTTAAGATACATCTAATCTTAAATTACTACAAAGTTTTGGGTGCATATTCAAGAATTTCAACAGGTGGCTTAACTTGCTGAGTATAAGCATTTTATATTGTATAAGTGGAATTTATCTCGTTGGGAATTCTTAGCAAATGCTACTGTGCTATTTTATCTAGCTGATTAAGCCAAAATAATTGCAGTGATAAACTAATTACAAATATGCAGCATGCGGAACGTAGCTTACGTAGCACGTGACATCTACATCTGCAGTAAATAACTGCAACAAGCCCTTTGGAGTACTTCTGCATTCACTTAACTGGTGACTTTATATGCTTAATTTATGAGCCTTATTTAAAATTGAATGCATTAAATTAAATCCGAAAATTAGTTAAATAACTAAATTTAAACACCTCTAGCAAATTGCAGAAGTACCACAATATATGAAAATGTTGAATGTTGTATGTTCTAGTTAATCAGTTCATGAAGCGGCAGACACCGGGAATTTGCGCTATCCAGTAGGAAATAAAATACGCAAGGTAAAAAATTTTATAAATGACTAAATAATTCCCATTCACAGCTCACCGTCTAATGGCTAAGTGGAAGGGAAAATGATTTATACCAACTTCTCGAAAGTAAACTGAGCGACTGGGCACATGACATGACACAGTAAGTGAAGATACCTTCTCTGCGAAATTGGATTATCTAATGAAACTCAGAGTATATCCCATGTGCTTTTATAGATATTATAATCTTTATAGAACAAAAATATAACTATTCTTAGACCCAAATACGAAAATTTCGTGCATAAACTGTAAGGCGCATTTTTTTTGTGGATAATGCACGAGTTAGTACAAATGAGGCTGTATATGCAGGTAAGCATTACAGTATGAGAGTATGCTACGTGAGAAATTTGCGAAAAGCAGGAAATATTGGTATATGTACTATATACAATAATATATACCTATTATATCCGTGGTTTCAGTGGTAACTTCACTTTACATTTTAGGAAAGCTCTCGGGTGATATAAAAACGGTAATAAACAAACAGCCTTGAGAATGTTGTTTGATGCTATAACAGAAATAATTTTTGACTTTTATACACACGGTTGTTTTTAATCATTCAATTTCGTCGACAAAACTAAAAATATCAAAAATTTAGTTATCATTTATATACATGACACCTCGAATACTTACACAAAATGGTTTTCTTCGACAGTTGTTTGTATTCCAATTTAATATTTCTTGCTGGGTAGTCTCACTTACATATAATCTTGCTTTGCTCGTCGTTTGCTGTTACTCAGAGTTATGTATGTTTATGTAGGCATATAATCAAGTGATAGTCCCATTTTGTGGCAATCAAAAATTATTGCGAAATTTAAAATGTCGAAACTAAAAACACCGAAAAAAAATAGTTAGAAAATCAAGAATGTCGAAAAAAAATTGTAGAGCAGAAAAATGTCGAAAATAAAAATGCCGAAAAATAAAATATCGAAATAATGTAATGAATGATGTGAAAAATGGATCTGGTACGATATGTCGAAATTTAAAATGTCGAAACTAAAAACACCGAAAAAAAAATGTCGAAAAAAAAATAGTTAGAAAGTCAAGAATGTCGAAAAAAAAATTGTCGGAATTGTCGCGCGAATTTTACACATCATTCATTACATTATCTCAACAGGTTGATTTATTTAAGTTAAATTCCATTAATCCTATGTACTAATATTATAAATGTGAAAGTTTGTGAGTGAGTATGTTTGTTGCTCCTTCACTCTAAAACGTCTGGATATATTTTAATTAAATTTGGAATACGGTTAGTTTATATCCTGGCTTAACATATAAAATATTTTTTTTGAGAGAGTTGCCACCTCTTTCAAAAGTAAAAACCGATTAAATAACAAGTTAAACAAAATATTAACAAGCGAAAGCGGTTCAGAAATTATATATTTTGGAAAAATTTTTTAAGAGGGTTGCCGCCTGTTAAAAAAGTAAAAGTCAATTAATTGATTAATTGATAACTAAATATATTTTAAGACGGTTGCTATCTGTTTAAAAAGTTAAAATCAATTCTATTAAAAAGTTTAAACGAAATATTTTAATGTGGGTATCACATACCCCCGGGGAACCATTTGAAAATGAGGAAAAATTACCATTTACAGAGGCAAACTGAGCAGCTTGTACTGAAATATAACCCAACTAACCGAAACCATTGCAGATTTGAATGGCAGAACTTCTTTCCGCGTGGGCGGCCTTCGGACTACCGCCCCAGTGATGTAGCCTTGGGAAAGGATGAGGTAACTAGAATTCTCCTTTCTGTGTGGTAATACTGGGGCTGCCGCCCCATCAATAGAATCAATAGAAATACCTATTATGCTTCCTGGGTGTTTTGAATATTTTCTTTTTGTGTGTCTATTCGTATCTACTGTTTGTCAGCCCAAGTCCGCAGTTTAATTTGCATATGCAATCAAAGGCGCAAGAGTGATTTTCATAGTGATTTTATTTAATAAATTACGATA
>JAPVRG010294853.1:16265-29446 GCA_029783565.1 Rhagoletis cerasi
TGATCGTTACGTAATTTTTACCAAATCAAAGGCATATATCATGGCTGATAATTACGTGAAATTTGACAGCTATGTGGTCAAAAGTATTTGGCTTACCGTAAAACTATTTAAATCAAATTGAAAATTTTTGAATATTAATACCTGGTAGTTTCATTAAAAAGTCAAATGTTTTATAGTATGCGTAAACATAAGTACACTAATCTATGTTTTTCTTATTTGTCAAGTTCAAGGCTTCCGTATACCGTTACCTAAATTAATGTTGAAAACGTTTCATGGTAAATACAAGTTCCGAATTTTAACAAACGAGATTTTTGCAAAATTCGTTATAATTCGCAACTAAGAGCAAATTTTAAGAACGAAGGATATATTGACAGTCAGCGACCTAAACATACTCTAGAAATATGAATGCCGTTGTTTTTGTAAACCTTTGTCATTATACGGTTACGAACGCGACAATTTTTAATGTCCTTACATTTGGCTATCCTTTAGTTTTCCTGGGAAATTAGTATACATGTAGCGAGAGTAACCCAAACTAGCTTTGGTACTAAAATATTGGTGAATAAAGTAAACGCTACTACTCTCGTTTTTATCTAAGAAGTATATTTCGCGTCCGTAACATTTGAAAAAAAGCAACATGTTTGACTTCACTTTAGACCATTGGTCGCTACTCTTTACATAATTTATGGTACAGGACTTAAAAAAGGGAGGATGTACTTAACTATTGCACGTGTTTTCAATTCTTTATCAATTTCTATCGCAATTAGGGAAGCTTTTTGGAAAGTATGTTTACTAAAAAAATTTAATATTAGGAAAAGTAGTTAGAAAATCGCTAATATCTTGATATGTGATGATCCGATTAAAATAAAATTTCAGTGCGTGAAAGTCGAAATATGTAGCTATCGACTGGCATTATAAAGTTTGGCCTAGGTGGATTTTTATTTTTTTCGTTTTGGTTGTCTCTTTTCAGGATATGCCCATATGTATCTTTGTAATTAACAAGACATCGGAGCTCAGCAAAAATTACTTTTGGCAACAAAATATCTCCGATGAACATTAAATTATTAAATTCAACTTTTATAACAAATTCTTTTCCTTCTTTAAGAGAAATGCTATTCTTAACATTAAATAAACAAAATAAAGTGTTTTAGTGTTTGACATGCCCTCTCGGGTAGATTAAGGAACAAATTAAAAAATTTGAAAAATATCCTTTACAATTTTTATCCTTTAATATCCTTAATATATTAATAGGATTTTAATTAAATTTAGATTCTTCAAAAATCATTAAAAATTAAAAATATTTGAAGGATAATATTTTTAAAGGACATTTTTGACATATTACAGAAGGATAGTTGAAAATTAAAGTTAAAATTAATCTTGTTTCGAATTATTCTTTCTTTGATACCCATATCACCATATTTTGTGTAAACTTTTGGAATTATATTATAATTTATGGTCCTTTGGAAAAAAACTTGACTACCAGGTAAAAAACCAAAAACGCAGATTTACTAAATATTATGTCCTAATACTGTAGGGAGTATAGTGATACCGTCTTATACAGATTTAAAATGAGTAAATAAACAAAACAGGCGAACTGCGCCAAGCTTATTCTGATAACTTTGACTGCAAGTCGCCACGGATTTGCGTGGTCCAAATTGCATAAAATTGTATTCGGATACCTTTTAAGATAAAACCAATAAAATGAGGGGGTATGCGTCAAAAACAAACAACTTTGGTTTTTTGGGACAATCTAGTATGTATGTATTTACTAAATCCAAAAAGTTTATGCCAGCAAATTTGGACTTGAATGAGTTCCCAATAAACACTCCAGGGAAATTTTTATTGAATATTGATTGATTTCAAATAAAGATTATCTAGCCTGATTCGTCCTGTTTAAATATCATTAATTAAGAACGTTCGTGACTATGAAAGAGGCGCAGCGGTATTCTTTCGCATAAAAAAGGCAATATCTCATATTTATGACAATGGTACCGAAGCACTCACTACTAAACTGAAACATAAAACCTGAAAAAAGGCAGTTGTCACGCCGCTGTGCCAAACAGCACCTTAAGTATGCGAAAGGCCAACTGTGCGGAAGAATGTATGAATGTATGTATTTTATTACGTACAATATCCATAAAACAAACAAAGGCATGAATCGTAAAAGAAAACAATTTGTGTTGTTATAACAACTACAACATCATAAACGATGTGAAGACCTACAAAAAAGCACAGTTAATATTGCGTCAGCGTCAGATGCTCGTAGAGATGAAAAATTCTTAAATTTCTTTAAGTTTTAAACTGAAAGTGAAGAAAAGCCTCACAAATTTGAATTCAATAGTAAAGATTAGAAAAGAATCAACGAAGTGCGTGCTTAAAGAAACGTCATCTAAAATTTTTTTTGCATATAACAATGCTTGACGTACGTAAATTTATTCTTCATTGTATATGAAATAGGCGCATCTCCCCACCTCACCTTAAATAAAATGAAATCCGCACACTTGTTTTCTGTACATATGAACTTAGACGCGTGTAGCACGCACGTTACTTAAAAAGGCGTCTAGAGATATGTATGTACGCACATATGTACACAAATAAATTGTGGATTCACCCACCTACACATGTGTCTCTCTTTTAGGGTAGTTTCGTAACGCTAAAAGTAATAATATTTATGCCACAATGGCGTGATAAAATAATATGTATACGAACATTAGGGCATTTTTTTGCGCATATTCATAAGTTATATACTATGTAAAGTATTTAGCTGTTCAAAAGTTTCCAAAGGGATTGAAGGAGCAGTTACACCTTGCATGTAAAGTAACTTTCGAAAGCAGTTTTGATTTCCGAAATTCGAGCTTTCTGATACTACTTTTTATCTGTTTATATGGTGAATGATAAAACTCTACTCTCAACTGTGTTACCGTATACTTTTATTCGAATAAAAAATTAATTACTGGAAAATTTTACTACAATTCAAAAACACTTTCATAAAGATGGTTGCAGATACCATTTTAAAATTAGAAAAAATAATTGGTCTTAATATAGGTTAGTTGAGATAAACAAATTTTTGAATCGTGATTTACTGCATGATTAAAATGATGAAATATAAAAGAATGTCCACTGTTGCAAAAATGTCCACACGTCAGCCACTAAATGTCTAATACATTATTATTTAAACTAGGAGTGCCAGTCACTGTCGACCGTTTTTCTAGTTTGTTTTGTAGAGTCCTGGAGTTGTTTTCAAACTTAGAACGTCAATTAACGTATAAGGTATATAATTGCTTACTCGATAATAGTTAATATCCATTCATAAATTTCGATCTTTTTTTATGATACCTATCAACGAATTTCTACATCTTTCGATAAACCTCACTAGATAGCAATAAACTTCGTTAACTCGATACTTTTCGATATTTCGATAGCTAGATTATTCTCGATAACTTGAAAAATTTCAAAAAATTTGTTAATTTAGATAAGTCGATAAACTTCAATAATTAGATACATATCGCTAACTTTCTGAATTTCAAAACACTAAATTTCGATAGCTCGATAAAATTCAACCACTCGATAAATTTCGGTATCCCAAAAAATTGAATGTCCCGAGAAACTTTGGATAACTCTATAAGTTTCGGTTATTCGATTTTTTTTGAAAGCTCTAGAAATTATGATATCTATCGACCAATTTCGATAACTCGATATACTATTTTTACTCGATAAAATTCGATAAATAGTGATAAATGGATAAACTTATATTACCCTAAAAATTTCGATAACTCGATATAAACCCACAAATTTCGATAAGCCTATAAATATCGATAACTCGATAGGTTGAAAGAACTCGATACATTACAGAAAATAAGGGCCGTAACGATTATGGTCTTTATAATAAAAATTAGGGACCGTAATCATTATAAGTTCTATCAAATAAATTTATATTTAATCATTATTTCAAGATTTTAAAATTTGAGATCAATAATAATAATACATTTCTGAGTTTTATTTTATCGCTAAGAAATAAAAATTATGTGTCGATTTATGTATTTTTGGTCAAAAATAAAACTAATTTCTTGAGTGTTATATTTCGCTCTAAAATAATAATTATTCTATGAGTTTTATTTTCTTTCATCAAAAACAATGACTATTTTTGAGTTTTATTTTTTTATCGAATATAAAACTCATTTCTTGAGCATTTTTTTATCTCCCAGAAATAAAAATGAATATTTGAGTTTTATTTTTTTCGGTAGATCGAAAACCTCGTCAACATGTGCACTAAAAAATTACAATAAATTTATCAACCTTATTTTTTTCTTAATACATACATATGTACATTAGACTGTCCCAAAAAACCAAAGTGGTTTTTTTTTGACGCATACCCCTTCATTTTATTGGTTTTATCTTAAAATGTATCCGAATAAAATTTTATGCAATTCGGACCACGGCAACCCGTGCCGACTTGCAGTCAAAGTTATCAGAATAAGCTTGGTGCAGTTCGCGTGTTTTGTTAATTTACTCCTTTTACTGTATAAGACTGCATTACTATACTCCCTACAGTATTAGGACATAATATTTAGTAAATCTGGGGTTTTGGTTTTATACCTGGTATTCAGGATTTTTTCCAAAGGACCATAAGTTATTACATATTTCCAAAAGTTTACACAAAATATGGGAATATGGGTATCAAATGAAAGAAGAATTCGAAACAAGATAAACTATAACTTTTATTTTCAATTACCCTTCTGGAACATGTCATAAATGTCCTTTAAAAATATTATCCTTCAATATTTTAAATTTTTAAGGATTTTTGAAGAATCTCAGTTTAATTAAAATCTTATGAATATATAAGGATATTAAAGGATACAAATTTTAAAGGATACAAATTTTAAAGGATATTTTAAAATTTTTTAATTTGTTCCTTAATCTACCCGAGAGGACATGTCAAACCCTAAAACATTTTATTTTGTTTATTTAATGTTATGAAAAGCATTTTTCTTAAAGGAGGAAAAGAATTTGTTATAAAAGTTGAATTTAATAATTGAATGTTCATCATACGCCCTGTCACACCAATTAAAAAATGTTCTACAGTTGCAATCCTTCAGGACATACACAAGTTATTCGACAAGAAAACATATCGTTTTGCAATCTTGTAATACACCCTTACAAAGGCCATGTATTCTTTCGATTAATTACTTTTTTCGATGTCCTTGCGCGAAGTCCTTCCTTCCTATTAAAAATTTAAAGATGCGGATTTACTAGAAATGTGTTCAAATATGGGAAACATATCGAATTTATTGCATTTTCAAAGTTTTCATGGACGATTTTCCAGCCTTAATTCAAGTTATTAACTAAAACTTCAACTAAAAGTCGGCACGGGTTATCGTTATCGTATGGCTTTAAAACTTCATATGTATGTTATTTAGGCTACAAAGCACAAATATAGAGGGTATGCATATCAAAATTTGCAAACAAGTTTTTTTCCATATATTCTTGGGACAGTCTAATGTACATACATATGTAGGATAACTAGTCAATGCCCAGATTGCTTCGCGGGACCTTAAAAGTGTACTTACACACATCACAATTGATGTAAATCAAATAGAATCTTTTTTTGACGAATTATGTATTTCAGACTTACCGCCGCGAAATTTAAAAGTAAGTAGATTTTATAAAGGTCTGTACTTTATTATAAAATTATTTTAGAAAAAAAGGGTTTTCTTGACAGCGGTCGCCTCTCGGCAGATAATGGCAAATGTCCGAGGGTATTTCTGCTATGAAAAAGCTTCTCATGAAAATACAATCGCCGTTCGGAGGTGGCGTAAAAACTGTAGGTCCCTCCTCTTGGTGTGACAACATCAGCACATGCGCCACAAATCGGAGAAGCTCTGCCAAACACTAACATATGTGTAAGCGCCAATCTATTATTATTTAAAGAAAAGCTAAGCGTATTGTTAGATTGACAATGGATAAACGTTTTTTTTATTTATATTAAAAATTGCTAAAAAAACAGGACAAATAAATTTACACTAAAGTCACTTTCTATTTCTGTTATTAATTCCATTAACTAGGATATTGATTTTCTCCACACTTTTTTTATATTCAAGCAGAACCGTTATTTGCTAAACCATTAGGCCGATATTTGATTAATGGCGTCGACTATTTGACCATTCAAACAAACAAATGAATTTAATGTAACACCAAATACCCAATCAACCGAAATCTAAATAAAAACAACCAACAGAAATAGGAATACCTTTTTAACATGAAAACATTTGGACAGCCCGGCAACAATAGCAAGCAAAAGTGTATCATTATTGATACTGTGATACTATAAAATCAATCAAAACAGAAAAATGAGAAAGCGTCTTTTATTTGACAGGGAAATAGTCACAAGCACACACACATTCACACATATTATAAACTTAAGTCACTGTAAAGGCGGGTAGGACTTGTTAGCGCAAACGGTCCCAGAATTGGGTGCAGACAAGGCTTTTATATCCGAACCTTATAAAACGCCAACCGCTGCTGTGTGGACAGCGAATAGACACAATAGCGTTGCAATTTGGATGTGCGGTGTATACCCATTTCAAAAAGTAAATCTACAATCCTTTGAAGGATTTTTGTGAATTCAAATAAATTGTATTCACATTTGAAGCTGCTATACCCATCCAAGATTATCGCAGGCAGAGTTTGAACTCATGCTTACCAATATTGTAGGAACTGCTAAAGGTCGTAATAAAGGCACGTTTAGAAAGGACCACAGGCAGGCAATTATCGACATCACCTTTGTTAGCAGCTCGGTTGCCAACAATATGTCTTGGAACGTAAGCGAACAATATACGCCTAGCGATAATCAGCCAGTAATATACACCGTTTGTGAAAGCCTCAAAAACTCAACTCAGTGCTTAGAGCCAGGACAAACAATTTAGACTGGATAGCGAAAAGATTAGACGTCCCTTTGTAAAAATACGTGTTCAGTTAAATTTATGCGGTGGAAGCATCAACCGGACTTATTCACGCAGTGACGAAGTCCTGCGATGAAGCTATGTAAAAAAGTGGGGGATACACGAGTCAAAACCAAGATTACTGGTGGAGTGATACCATAGCAGATGCTCCAGCACTGAAACTATTCGTCTTGAAACCCGCTGGTGGTAGCAGGGAAAGTGGGAGGCCTCCTCCGCGTTGGAAAGACCAGGTAGAGAAGGACTTGGCTTCACTTGGTATAGAAGCGAAACAACTGGCGAGCTTTGTTGGATTCGACCAAAATCGCTTAGGCGGTTAGAGCGCCAACCAAGAAGAAGAAGAGGATACTATACGTGACCTAAGAGCTAAAAGTTTTCATGCCAGACGAAGTTATCAGCGAAAGAGGCAACTCCCGAAAATTAAGCACGCAGAATTTAGTTCAAAACTTTAAAGCGTGGTTTAAGAGACGAAATACGAAGAAGTAAGAACGAGTCTTTCAAACAAGTACTAAGCTCCTAAGCGATGCAGACGAAAATACATTGAGTGGGACATACCGGGTGGTGACTGCGCGGATAAGTCATTCGAAAATTGTCCAAGTCACCTAAATAAAATAGCAAATGAGCTTTTTTCTTATGACTCCGAGCCTAGTGTAGCCGTTTCGTCCAAAAATGATCACTGCGTTCAGAAAATTATCATAGAAGAAGTCGTGCGAATCAGCCAAGAGTTTTGAAAAAAACAAGGCTTCGGCCCCGGATCAAGTGCAAAACAAAGTGCTGAAAGTGGCTATTAAGAAAAATCCTCAAGTGTTTGCATACACCATGAATATTTATTTAGAACAAAGAATATTTTCTAATGCCTGTAAAGTGCAATATTTAATACTCTTGCCGAAGCAAGGCAAGCCACCAGGCGAACCAAGTTCGTATCGCCCTATCTGCCTCCTGGATACCATGGGAAAACTACCAGAGAAAGTAATTTCAGCAAGATCAACTCCCTTCGCAGAAAGTGAAAACGGTTTGTCTCCAAACCAATTTTGGTTTTCGGAATGATCGATCAACACTGGATTCGATTGATTTGGTGGTTTCAACTACTCAACAAGCAATTAAGGGAAGTAGATGGAAAGGGGGGCAAAACAATACTGCGACATTATTACGCTGGACATCAGGAACGCATTTAACATCGCCAGTTGGAATAAAGTAATGCGAGGTCTTGAAAACATGTCGGTTCCGGTATCGAACGTGGTGCGCTCATACATATATTTTATATATAGCTCCGATATGGACACTTTCTCTGAAAATAAAATGGCACAATCGCATGTTTGCATCTATATGCATGCTAAGTGCCTTAAGAGTCATAATAATAACAAATTGACGCTTACATAGTATGTAAGTATTTGACGGAGCTTCTCCACCGATTTGTATCGTGTGCCTTGATATTGTCACACAAAGAGGAGGGAGCTACAGTTTAACGCCGACCCCTAACGGCGATTGTATTTTTATGAGAAGCTCTTTCAAGGCAGAAATACACTGGGAGGTTTGCCATTGCTTGCCGAGGGGCGGCCGATATAAGAAAAAACTTTTTTTTTATGTTGGTCGGAAACTGGGCTCAAACCTAGGGTCCTCAGCGCTTTTAAAACAACCTGCGACGATGCAGCACATGTTTTTGCAGGCATGATCCCGTTTGACATTATCGCGAATCAAAGGACAAAGGTATGGGCAAGAAGAAGGAAATAGGGAGAGAAAGAGAACAAAAACCAAAACATAGAGACCGAAAAATCAGCAAGAGGATGGACATACACCTTGGTCCTGAACAGCGCCACGTGAAGGCAATGAAAGCACGGGGAAGTAAACTTCCATTTAACGCAATTCCTGAACCGACGTACGGGGTATAGAGGGTGAAAACCCATTTGTTCACGACGACAGCAATGCGTGTCCAGTATGCGATGTCGAGAAGGACCAAGGCATGTGTAGTTTAGATATCCACGCCCTTAACCTTAACCTTAAACTTAACCTTAAGGTTAAGGTAACCTGAATTTAAGGCTCAATCTTAATCTTAATATTAATCTTAATCTTAATCTTAATCTTAATCTTAATCTTAATCTTAATCCTAATCTTAATCTTAATCTTAATGTTAATCTTAATCTTAAAAGCTTACATAAATATGCAAAGTGTATTTATAAATATGTTCGTAATTCATTAATTAATAAAACAATTACTGAATCAAAATTCAAATAATGGGTTTCTACCTTAAAACTTATTGATTTTTATTATTGAGTCAAAATTACCCAAAACATTGTAGGTGGGGGCAAATTCTAGCCTTGGAATTAGAGCGCAACGGGTGTGTCGCTTTTTTGTTACAGAGACGTTAGCATTTACTCCCAACGCTTAAAAAAAATCTGCCCAAGGTGCACGTATACCATGGCGTATGAGTTATCTATCAACATCAACATTTAGTCCGGTCGAAAGAGAAATTTCAAGTATTAACTGTAACTTTTCTGTTTAGCGGGCTAGAAATTTAGTTATATTAGAAATAGTTGGCTAAGGAGGCACTCCAGATAGACAGGATCTTAGAAGGATTAAAATTAAAAAATTTCGATTTGGGTTGTTTTTATAACACCCCGGGACTATTATGAAACCAAACTCCTCTCAAAGTATGCTCTCAAATTCAGGCTTGGATAATTGGAAACTTTTTTTGCCGTCCACTCTAATGTACATGCATATACACACACAAACATACGTATGTATGCTTATACCTTTGCTTATTGTATACTTCACAATAACTAGCTCAATGTTTGACCTTTAGCTGTAGAATCTTTGAAACTGCGTTTGTAAGTCCTGAAGCACTCGTATGGCTGCATATAAACACACTCAATTTGAGAGCTAAATGAGCAATGAAAAGTAAACATTTCGAAATAAACACAAATGAAACTTTAGGAGTTTGAATTGTGCTTTAAGAACAAATGTTGAAGAAAAGAATTGAAATTGCTTAAGGATGTACATATGTATGTATTACAAATGGTATTCTAAAATAGATTCAATTACATATTTTTTCAATAAAGTGAAAGTTAATTTAGGACTTTTGGAGAAAATAAAAAATATAACATAAAGAAAAAACAATAATCAAAAGTTAGAAAAACGGACAAATTGAAAAAGGAATCATAGGAATCATTTATTACAATAAACATTTTACAATGCACAACAACAATATTCTTATTTTACTTTTTCATTCTAAGAACCTCAAAAATTAACAGCTGCCTAAAAATATAAGAAAACTTAGTACAAGCTTAGAACATAGAAAAGAGCAGTCAGATTTACTTTTTCTATTTGTGGCTGTTTTTGTGCTGTGAAAAAGGACTCATAAAAAGGTCGCTTCTCATAATTTATTTGCATGTGCAACTTTTTTTCTGCGTCTTCGTGTCTTTTGTTTTTAAATTTCCTTTTGCCCTACACAAATTTGCGATTTTACCATTTAAAATATATGGCTTGCTGATTAATTGTTGCTTTCACTCATCTGCCGAAATGACTGCTGAATGTCACGATGTGAAAGCATTGTTTCTTTGTACATATGTATGTGTACGAGTATAATTCAAAAACAATGCTGAATTTGAAAGTAAAGCTGCCAATTGTACAAATAAGCAGAAGTTTAATGGATTTTCATATCAGTGAGTGGCTTAATTGCTGTTCAGTTTTGAGTGCAAGGAAGTGAAGTGAAAAGATGTATGGCCTTTTTCATAAAAAATAAAATAAATTTAAACAGCTTTATAAGTTGACGTTTTCATACATTTTCAATTCATAAACCTTTTTTAAAGATATTTTATTTTATTATGAATTAGGGCATTAGAATAAAATTTTGTTAACAAGTTGGGGAAAAATAAATTAGGCAATGCCAGTCGTGATTGTGAATTATATTCAGAGCAAAACTACCAATTTTTGTATTCTCTTCGTACGACCCAAATATCTTACCACCGAGCACCTTATTCAGGTTTGGAAACAGGAAATAGTTGTAGCAACAGAGCCAAACTATAGCATGCAGTAGGAAATCAAAAAAAATATATATATAAGTTTTACGACAAACTAATGTGAGGAGAAACAAGGTGGCTGAGAAACTAAGAGACACAAGTAAAGAAGTCTAAGTTCGGGTGAAACCGAGCAATAAATACTCGGCGAACGTATGAAACATCGTTTTTTTCACGATGCTGAAGCTTACCGTAACGTGGTAAACAGGGGTGCTTTTTTCCCCTTTTTCAAACATTATCGATAATATGCTCAGTTAGACTTAAAGAAGTAATTTTGCTTGTTTGGTAGAACGGTTGCGGATATAAACTTAAGTATTCATAAGTGGACGCTGTCATGCCTTTTTCACAAGGTCCACAATAATCTTACTTCTTGTTAAGAAATTTTTGAGAGTACCAACTTTGAGTAAATTACCGGGCATAATTTTATCCCGGTTTTAAACATATTCAACAGCTTGCTTTTTTGTATCAAGTATATTAATCATACCGATTTTTGTAGAAATAGATAAAACGGGCGATGCCACGCCCATTTTAATAAAAATTTTTTATAATCGTAGTTCTTACTAAGGAATTATTGCAAACATAAATCTTGAGTAAATTAGCTTCACAGATTTCGTATTTCTGTAAATTACCGTCATATGCAAGTGGGCGTGATTATTGTCCGATTTCAAAAATTTTCGAACTGTTTCTCTGTTGGACCAAAATTAACGCTTGTGTCAAGTTTGGTAGAAATTTGTAAAGCGGTTACCGAGATATACATATAAATCCATAAGTAGGCGTGGCTACACAGACGGACATGGCTTAATCGATTTCTTTTTTCATTCTGAGAATTTTGGTATATATATGTCTATATCGATCTCGATTCCTTTTGGCTGTTACAAACAACTGTTATGTGAACAAACTTAATATACCCTTGTGCACAAATGCACTCGGGAATAAAAATCAGTTCCGGCGCACGGGAGTACATTTCGAAGCTAATCAAGAGATAAAACCTGGGGCTGTATGCATCACAGTGGCAAGTAGCGCTCTTTACAGTCCCATAGACACGAATAAAGACGCGTGAATGTTTTGATGGCGAAGAGGACGAAGAAAGACGCGAAAAAATAAGACAAACTAAAATGCGTAAACCTAGTTGCCGGCGAAGAACATAGATCCATATCTGGCCAAGCGCTGTGATTTCAGCATCATATAAGACCGCGTAAATAAGTTTGCGCGTCTTTCTTCGCCATCAACTCTGTTAAGAGTCTTTCTTCGCCGAAGTTTTCTTAAACGTCTTTTTTCGCGGTCAACTTTTGAGTGTGCAAACAAGGAGCAAGCATAACAGTCAAGTGCAGGAGAGGTGAAGATAGCAAGTACTAAATACATATTTTAGTTTGTATTTTTCACAAATAGGCATTCCAAATAGAACTTAACAGGCTTCTGCTCGAAGTCCTTCGATTTAGGCCAAGTTTTCAACATATCCTATTTTCATATTAAAACCGTAGGAAAAAGCAAGTTTAAAGAAGCTATTTTACTATTTATCCTAGTTACGAAAATAAGGTATCTTTGGAAAGGCAATGAATTAAGTAATGTTCCACCCTTCTACTATAATTGTCTTACCGAGGAAATGCCACCAATACCTCTCTATGGGTTACTGGTTTTATGCAAGGCACAGATCTGTTCAGACCAGCGCACATTGGAAAATTTTCGACTTATTTTGTTCAAAAATGTCTGTAAGAGTAAATTTTATACTGTATTTAATACCGGTTTTTTTACATACTGCTTTGAACGGATTTTAGAAGAGATAATTTAATAAAAAAAAATTATTTTTATCAGTGTATGGTGAAAATAGGTAAAAATCAGAGCTGTTAACTAATGATTAATAATCTTAATGATTAATAATCGAATTAAAATATTTTTGATGCCCTTTTAATTGATTAATTAAGATTAATTCCCAAAATTTGGAATTAATAATCGATTAGGATTAAATATTTGTCAGGATTAATGAGGATTATTTAGGATTAATACATTTTGAGAATTAATCCTAGGATTTATTCACTTAATCCAAAATTTTAATTCGATTAAAATTTTGGATTAATTTTGATTTATCACGATTAAAACACATACTCGTATAAGCATATGTAGGCAAGAAAAATAGCGGGAGGAAATATGTAGACAAAACAATAGTTTAAAATGCTAAAACAAATATTAAACGCATTGGGGTGAATGACATACGCAT
>JAPVRG010294857.1:0-12708 GCA_029783565.1 Rhagoletis cerasi
CACGGTCTAACCTTTGCACAGAACTGAGAACCGTTTTTACGTTGGAAAGAGCGACGTGTTTACAAGTTTTAATACATAACATCTCACTTCTTAATGGAGATTATATCTCGTCAACTGTACTTGAAAACGGTGGAAGGGCCTTTAGTCGATCTGTTAGCATAATTTTTTTTTTGAATGTCCACCTAGATGAACGTTTTTACCACTGTGCGCCGTAGGTATTTCGGCACTGAAAAATGAAGCTGAAAGGAAGTGTTGGAATTGTGACGAGTTAGGGCATTACTATAAACAGTGTGTAAAACCACGTCGCGTCTTTTGTTATGGCTGCGGCCTAATAGCTTTTTTCCTCCCAACTTGTCCAAACTGTAACAAGTCGGGAAACTTGAGACGGGATATTTGCAACAAAAGCAAACATGCGAATGTACAGATAAATTAAAAACCATAGAGATTTTGAAACCTTTAGCAAAAGATCGCGTAAATTCACAGGATATTCCTTCTCTATACCCAATTAGGCCTTTCCACGAACGGCTAGAATAAAGCGCGCCGCGAACAAATCTTCAAGCCAACTAGGTCAGCTGTACGTGGTGGGGAATATTGGAAAGATTTAAAACTAAAACGTTCTAGACTTGTATCGACAATTCTTTGTAAACCTAATGATGTGAGGCCTTACGCAAAAATAAACATATTGGGTAAGGAAGTGCTTGGTTTACTGGACTCCGGAGCGTCCGTGAGTTGCCTTGGAGGAGCATTAGCTCGCGAAGTGTTCAAGAGACAGCATGAGTTACATAGTAAAGCACTTAAGTCACATGCTCGTACTGCTGATGGCAGCAAACAACAAATAGAGGGAGCTGTCGATCTAACAGTTACTTACAAAGAGGATTCCAAACCCATTGAGTTTTACATAATACTATCCCTTACCCAAGATGTTTATTTAGGTGTAAATTTTTGGAGAAGTTTCCAGCTGGCTTCTCACATTATAAGCGAAACTACCATCTCCAACATGGACGATAATGCTCATAAGTTGACTTTGGAACAACAACAAAAACTTTATTCGGCTGTTCGTTGTTTTCCATTTTACGAAGAAAATGGATTGGGCAAAACCGAACTTATTGAGCATGAAATTGACATAGGAACTGCTAAGCCGATTAAGCAAAGACACTTTCCGATTTCACCTGCTATAGAAAAACTGGTAGGACAAGAGATTGAGCGCATGCTCAAACTAGGAGTAATAGAAGAGTCAAGCAGTGCCTGGTCCTCGCCAGTTGTTCTTGTCAGAAAACCCGGGAAAGTTAGGCTATGCCTTGATAGTAGGAACGTCAATGAGGTAACATGAAAGGACGCCTATCCATTGCCACACATTGAGGGAATATTGAGCCGACTACCTCGGGCGGAATTTATATCTAGCCTAGATTTAAAAGATGCTTTTTGGCAGATCCCGCTCGAGGCTAGTTCTCGAGAAAAACCCGCTTTCATTATTCCGAACCGGCCTTTATATCAATTTACGGTTATGCCATTCGGCTTTTGCAACGCACCGCAAACCATGTGTCGGCTAATGGATAGGGTGATTCCATACAATTTGAAAGAACGCGTTTGCGTGTATTTAGACGACCTCCTTCTTATTTCAGAAAATTTCAATGCTCATGTAGAATTATTGCAAGAAGTGGCTTATCACATACGCAAGGCAGGACTCACAATCAATATTGCGAAAAGCAAATTCTGTCTCAGGCAAGTCAAATACTTAGGCTATGTGGTGGGAGGCGGAACCTTACAAATTGATCCAGACAAAGTGTCTGTAATAGTCGAATATCCAGCTCCAAAAACAGTACGACAACTCCGTCGGTTCTTGGGAATGGCTGGGTGGTACCGCCGCTTTATTGCAAACTTCGCGGATATAACCGAATCCTTGACAGAATTGCTTAAGAAAAATAGGAAATTTGAATGGACAGATTCAGCACAGGAAGCCTTCCGTATGGTGACGCAGCGCTTAACTTCTGCGTCTTTTCTTGCGAACCCGGATTTTTCAAAGCCATTCATAATTCAGTGCGATGCTAGAAAAAATGGAGTAGGGGCCGTGCTCGCACAAGTAAGCGAGAGTGGAGAAGAAGTTCCGATCTCGTACATGTCCCAGAAGCTAAATAAAGCTCAACGGAATTATTCCGTCACCGAACAAGAATGTTTGGCAGCAATTTTAGCAGTAAAAAACTTTCGTCCATACGTAGAAGGTCAGGAGTTTAAGATGATTACAGACCATGCAAGCCTGCGCTGGCTTATGAGCCAAGCAGACTTAAGCGGCAGATTGGCTCGGTGGGCACTTAAACCCCAATTCTTTAAATTTACTATAGAGAATCGAAAGGGAAGTGAAAACATAGTGCCTGATGCATTGTCGCGTATGTTCTCCGAAAGTATAGAGGGACTGGACGGCATACAAGTGGACTGTGTGCCAGACATTGACCTTTCATCGACGGCTTTTGACGATCCTGCTTATGCAAATTTTCGTAATAGCATAATGGGTAATGCTGATAAGTATCCGGACTTTGAGGTTAAAGGAAAGTTTGTCTATCACAGAACTGAATTTTATACGTGGGAAGATGAACAACAGAATTTGGCATGGAAGTTAGTGGTTCCTGAGGGTCTAAGAGAAGAGGTGATTCGAAACGCCCATGATGGTCCAACGAGCGCGCATGGCGGTGTAGCTAAGACAGCTGAGCGCATTCGACGATTTTTCTTTTAGCCAGGTCTCTTGCGTTCAGTTCATGACTATTTGGGAAGGTGCGAAACCTGTACAACCACGAAGCATCCAACAAAAGTTTTAAGGCCGCCAATGGGAAAGTTCACACCAACCGATCGTATATTTCAACAACTTTTCGTGGACCTTATCGGGCCATTTCCTAGATCAAGGAACGGACATATTGGCATACTAATTGTGTTAGACCAGCTTTCAAAGTTTACCTTTCTTTGTCCTCTAAGAAAGTTTACGACAACACCTATAGCAAATTTCTTAAAAAAACATATCTTTGACGTTTTTGGGGTACCAGAGATTATAGTAAGCGATAACGGAAGTCAATTTAGGTCGGGCGAATTCGAAGCGTTCCTAACAAAGTGTGGGGTTAAACATATACGCACTGCAGTACATTCTCCGCAAAGTAATAGTTCAGAGCGGGTCAACAGGTCTATAAATGCGGCGCTGCGTGCTTATATAAAAGATGACCAACGCGAATGGGACCGACATTTAAGTAGTATTAACTTCGCGTTACGTAACTCCTTACACCAGTCGACATCGCAGAGCCCGTACTTTATAGTCTTTGGACAACATATTATAACGCATCAAAATGACTATAGTTTGTTAAGAAACATAGGGATGTTAGAAGAAGGACGTATAGCGAATCCACAGCAACGTCACAAAACGCTTTCCCTAATTCGAGACACGGTACGTACAAACCTACAAAAATCATATGACATCAACGCCAAAAAAACATACAACTTAAGAACTAGACCAGTTGCTTTTAGGGTAGGTCAGATGGTACTTCGGAAGAATTTCGCCCTCAGCAACCAGACAAAAAACTTCAATAGCAAACTAGCCCCAACTTTTCTCAAGGCGCGGGTTCGAAGTAGGCAAGGAACAGCGTATTATGTTTTAGAAGACGAGCAAGGAAAATTGGTATCACTGTAAAGATATCCAGCCACTCGGAAAATAATTTGACGCAAATAGGCCGCCCGATCCGCATTCATTTTTTCAATTTCAAAATTCTACATACTTTCGCTCGAATTTTTAATTTGCCCTTGTGATGCCTGCTCATTAATAAAATCACCTTGATATATGGTCCTGGTATACTTTTATTTCAACCACGACAGTAATATTAGAGTAGAGTGCCTACAGACCCAAAGGTAATCAGGTCTGTCTAGCTTTCGCCTATTGAGTGTCTTTTCTATACAGTGAAGTCATTGTAGACTTCGTTCACACGTATACGTTTGACAGGTTCGGTTTTAAACAACCTAAGCGACTACCTTGGAAAAACAAGCCACACTGCTAAAAACAGGGCCTAAGGTATCTTAGTGTTTCACTCTATCTTGTGAAAAGTGTGCACATATAACTCTTCGGAAAATTCTAGAAATCTTTTCGCAAATTTTCCATCAAAGTCGCTCGTGGACATCTTTGGCCTCGGCCATTTTTGATTCAGCTTCTGACAAGGTAATTTCGTATGATCTCCTTATAGTGTCATACCTATATATATTTGATTTGCCAATCAAGTAAAATTTTCTGTGCGCACTGATCGGCACGAGTTTAATTGAAAATAAATTAAATTAAAAGTGATCAAAAGTAAATTTATTTTGGCATTCGTTTTTTTTTGTGGAGTGCTTTTAGAGCATAAAATCTTCGCCTGAGTCGTAATTTTTCGACAACCGGACGCTTAATTTTCAGTCATCAATTATCCACATGGTACGTATATTTGTAATACGTGAAAGGCATTGCCGTATCGCAGGCGATGGAACGATGAGCTGTACGAGTTTTAACACCGACATGAACATTGTGCAGCGAATTAAAGTACAGCGGCTCCGCCGGCTTGGTCATGTCGTTCGAATGGATACAGACGCTCCAGCACTGAAAGTATTCGACTCGAAACCCGCTGGTGGTAGCAGAGGAATAGGAAGGCCTCCTCTGCGTTGTAAAGACCAGGTGGAGAAGGACTTGGCTTCACTTGGCATTTCCAATTGGCGTCAGTTGACACAGAAGCGAAACAACTGGCGTGCTTTGTTGGACTCGGCCAAAATCGCTTAAGCGGTTTCAGCGCCAAACAAGAAAAAGAAGAAGAAAGGCATTTCCTTAGGCATTCGTGCATACTGTTACGATTATCCTTTGATCCTCGATATTTTCCCAAATACTTCGGGTTCGATCACTGGATTGTTAAATTAAAATGCCCAATTTACAGTGCGACTAACTTTATTGAACAATAAACACTTTACAATACTTGCTTAGTACAAATTTACTGGTAGCTTGCTTGATAGCAACTTGAATGCTTACAACGATCTTTACTCTCCGCTTTCTGATTTACGAATGAATCCCTCTGTTCCGTGCAACCTCGTCTTATATACCTGCGCTATCATCTCTAGAAGCTTCAATCGAAAGTTCTCGTTATCGAGAATTCCAGTCCTTCGCTTAAGGCTCAGTTGTGCATACTTGGCATAATGGCACTGCTTTACCATTTTTACATAAGTACGTACGTAGAAATCAAAAATCAACAGACTTTTACATATGCGTTGGGTAACTGCTTACACGCAAAGCTCATTTAACAGATTTCTACGTGACAACTATCATGCAATGCCAAGTATGCATAACAAAGCCTTTAGTGTCAGCGAAAACAACACGTACTTGTATTGCAGCGAACACACACACATACATCGCAGTATTTTTCCATTGTCGTTCCTCGCTGTTGCGCTTCTACCTCTTTCGCGACCGTTTGCTTTAATTAATTCGTGTGTTCGTGGTATTCGCCACAATACATACATATATCCCAACTTGGTTTCAACAGGAAAAAGTACCTGCATCTGTCAAATAAATTATTTAATCGGAGCAGGAACGAAAATCTTAACCGCACCTTACCTAAGCCTCGATACCAAAAGATAAATCATTCCCGGCCTAGACAACCCATCCCCAGACGAACAAATATCAGCTACCCAGCATCGTATTTAACCAGCGTGACTAGACATATACATATTTATATGACCTCTATTTTATCTATCATCCATACATATATACGTGAACTCTGGTGAAATTCCAAAGGATTAGCAATTACCTCGTAAAGACTTTAATTTGATACGTGTAAATCCACTCAAATTGCATTTGAGTTGCAAAACATTTGAGGGAAAACTTAATTTTTTTGTGAAAGCGATATAAGCATCTTTGCCCTATAGAAGAATAAATAGAAAGACCCAACGAAACTGGATAAACGCCTGCAAGGAGAAATCTGGCTGTTTGCGCAAACAACGAGGGATCGTCCAATTGCAAAAGGTACGTACGCATTTCTTTGCTAAACTTTTATAGATCGAAGGGCTTAAATCGCCTAGTTCGCTTAAAGTATCTACAAAGAACGTAGAAAACAAAGAAGCTGCATAGTAGTAGAATACGCCTTCAATTACAAGCACCCAGCCGAGTGGTGAACTTCCAGCCGCGTTTAGTTGGAACGTATTCTACTACTATGCAGCTTCTTTGTTTTCTACGTTCTTTGGTATCTATTTCGACCTAGATTTCATTTAATTAAAAATTATTTTCATTAATTTTCATTTTATTATAAAATCATTTGGCAATTAATTTTACTAAATTAATTAGCCACCCTAATATACGTACATACCTATGTACGTTTATCTATTTTTTTTGTGGTTGCATATGATGAGAGTCATTCATGACACTGAAGATGGCACAACGCAGAACCCGGTTTGTCCTCCTACCCTGTCGGAAACACCAACAACAAAATTGAGGTTTTATACACTACTAGTGTCGCCCTGTGCTCGAAATTCGACCACCCCACTTTTTCATAAAATGTTTACATTAACTTGTACTCAGTTTTGACTCTTTCCATGTGTCAAATTTTAAAAATGTGACGATAATCCACTAAAACACTGTGAGGCCAATGGGCTTAGGGACGCGATACATAATATAGTGTACTCATGGCCGGCTAGAAAAAATCGGGGCCCGGTACTGAATATCTGATATATCTCTCATGAAAATCTATGGGGACTAAGTAGATCAAAAGTGTACCACAAAAAAACGACCCTTCCGCCAGCTATCCGAAGAACGAACCTATTCTTCACTGTTGGTGCAAAACACCTTTCGAACAAAATAACAATGATTCAGTTCGATTAAGAAACATGGGAGAAATGTGCCCCTAGTTGAATGATGCTTGCCTATTTATAATGAATGAATTTCCTCTCAACTTAAAAAAACCTACCACTTTTGGTCATAAGTACGGTATTGATAATATATACATATATTCAGCCGCATAAAATTTCAGAACTTTAGCATAAGCGGTTCCGGAGATAAGCCATATGAAAATTTCACTTTGTATGAGAGGTGTCACGCCCCCTTTTTTAATACCCACCACGTTTCGCCATAAGTATAGTACTGATAAAATATGTAGCTGTTTTGAATTTTAGTACTTTAGCGTAAGCGGTTCCGCAGATAAGAAATATGTATGAAAATTTTAGTTTGTATGGGAGGTGCCACGCCCCGTTTTCCAAAAGCTACCAATTTTCGCCGCAAGTACGGTATTTACAATGTACGCATCTGTGCCAAGTTCCAACACCCCAACATAGTTGGTTTTAGAGATACAGTGATTTTAAAATTTTAGTCTATAGGTCAGCTGCCACGCCCCCTATATATTTGAGTTCCCATTTCTACATTAGTGGTGGAAGTGGTTTCTTTAAAATCGGTGCATGTTTCATTGAAATCAAGCGAACGATACTCTCAAAAAAGGGGGTTAAAAATTTTAGTGTGGCGTATTTATAAATAGATGTTGCTATGTCAGATTTCAGGACGTTCGAATAAGCATTTCCAGAGATAAGGGGTATGAGAAGTGCAGTTTGTACGGGAGGTGCCACTCCGACTTTTCCAATACCTACGACCTTTCGCCAAAAGTACGGTATTGATAACATATGTTGTTGTGTCAAATTTCAGGACGTTAGCATAAGTGGTTCCAGAGATAAGGGGTATGAGGATTGCTGTTTGTATGGAACGTGCCACGCCCCCTTTTCCAACACCTACCACCTACCGCCGTTAGTACGGTATTTACCATTTTTGCATCCCTGCTAAGTTTCAGTTTCCCAGCATAATTGGTTTTAGAGTAATATCGATTTTCACATTTTTGTCCGTATGTCAGATGCCACGCCCCCTATATAACGGGGTTAACATTTCTGGATTAGAGGAAGTTATATCCTTTAAATCGGTGTTTGTTTCATTGAAATCGAGTGAACGATACTCTCAAAAAAGGGGTTTCAAAATTTCAGTGTGGCGTATTTATATATAGATATAATCATAATTTTCGCTTATAATATATCAAATTCTATAAATAATTAATCATTTACAATATTTTACAGTAACGTATATAGAGAATATAAGTATTCATTGCATTCAAAACATGATTGTTCCAATATGGGTACAGTGGGCACAAGTGTACGAAATTTATCCTTATTTGGCAGAGTTTGAAAATGAGTCGTTAACGAACATTTAACGCAAGTAACAAGCTCCAAGGTTTAGAAGAGGCCATAAATTTCATCGTAGGAGACAGATGTGATGGTTTGGAGTATGACTTGGCTATAATTCCCCCGGAACGCAGTGTTGTTCCTACCGAAGAGGAGGGGTTTGATGACGACAATACTCCATCTAGCATGCCGAATGGTGTTCCCGGAAATATTTGCTCGCGATGGTGATGTTATTTCAAATTCAGAGAATAGCAGTGGTGACGAGTCATTGGCTGCCAAAAGAGCCCGAATCAGACCCAGTGTACGTCAAATATCAAATACTCGAGTTGGCGTAAGTGTACTCCAAATTATACGAATACGTACACAGAATCTGATAACCGAGTAATAAATGAGTGTCGCATGAAAGAAGCAGTGAAAGAGCTTACACCTGTTAAAATATTTGGAATGTTTTTTGACGATGAAGTTTTTACCATGATTGCCGACTTCAGTTACTTGCATGCGAGTCAGAATAATCGACGCAATTTCGCCGTCAGTGCTGGAGAGCTAACATTTTTTTTTGGAATACTGATATTGACTGTTTATCATAAGCTACCTAGAGAACGTATGTATTGGTCATTAGATGAGGATATCGGAGCCCATACAGTGTCAAACGCTATGTCCAGTAACAGGTTTAGAGAAATAAAGAGGCATTTACATCTTCTAGACAATAACGACGCTCCAAATACTACCGATAAAATGTTCAAAGTACAAAAGCTTGCGGATATGCTCATGAAAAAATTCAACCAATGGAACATTTTTCACGAAAATATATCTATTGATGAATCTCTGTTGAAGTATTACGATCATCATTCGGCAAAGCAATTAATTAGAGGAAAACACGTACGTTTCGGAGAAGATGAAGAAAAAATCAAGAGGAGAGTTTGATTACAGATTCGATAAAAGATATGAGGTGTTACTGGTTCGCTGGAAGAACAACAGAATTTGCACAATGGCAACGAACTATGAGTCTTATGAGCCAGTAGGAACTGTGAAAAGATGGTCTACTGAAAAGAAACAAAGGGGTTGTTTCAAAATCCCGCATTTATTCCAAAATTATAATAAGGCCATTGGTGGAGTTGATGAAGTACAGACTTCCAGTACATGGTGGTATCGGACAAACACAAACCAAGGGGCCAGTGTCTTGTTATGGTGACTGTTAACCTAGCGATATATTTTCTTGAACTACTTAAAAATGTTTTCCGTTAATATTTACAGTTTCGCATGTTTCTAGGTTGTTCCATCGTAGTTCCTTCTTGATAACTCTAATTGGAAAGTTAATTGTATTGGCATTGCATTCGTCGAAAGAAGCTCCAGCCCTAACCATCTATTCACTCGAAATGTATGTATACGTCTGACTAAATAACGGCGGCTTTGAATAGCCGTGGGCTACAGAGCCCTTGTTGTTCTTAAGCATCACCTCGTCTTGCTCGCGTCACATTTGGTAGTAAGCACCTTCTTCTTCCACAAAAATATGAAATATTAGGAGATGATATCCCACTGCTCAGTTATATCCGGGCGATGAGGGGTGCATAGCTTGTTTAAACAAATTCAGTGTTGAGTGAAAATCGTCTGCTGTCTATTGCAATTGCAGCTATTCGCGTCAAACTTTCGTGGCGTTGCGAGGTGCACGTTCTCTTTTGCACAAAACGCATGCGAACTTTAGCAGAAAACAAAGTAGTGTTCGAAGCCTATATTAGCTCCTCGAATGAAACGCATGTCAACGACGCTCGAAACGTACCGTCCTTCTATCACAAAGTTATCGCTTATCTATTAACTGAACATTATTGGTGTTCTATAAGTACATTATACTCACAATTTACAAGGGGAAATACTTATACTGTTGTGAGTCTGAAATAATTAACTCTCCTTTAAATACATAGTAAGTAAATACATATATATGGGGGCAAAATGTAAATAGAGAAGGGACATTTTGGCAAGTTTTGGCAATTTTTCTTTGTTAAAAATTTTTCAATTTTTTTTTTTATGAAAACATAGCTTACTATCTAAAACAAGTCACCTAAATAAAAATTTCCAAATTTGTAAACAATTATAAAAATTCTACGAATGTCAACAAATGTTCATAAAAATTTTAAATTTTTTAATCAGGTCTTTTAGAATTCTTTTTAATATGCAGCCCATTAAAATTTTCGACAATAAAGTGCACGTTTGTAGTAGCTAGGACTTACCTTTGATTTTTGGCAATTTTTTCACGCATTTTCTTCCATACAAAGTATCCATATTCGATAACTTTTTTGTATGCAAAAAAATTGCCAAAATCAATGGTAAGTCCACGCATTTACAAAGCATATATTGTTAGATTTTGTCGAATCGTCCTAATTTTTGTATAAAGTTTGAATTTTTGACTTACATAAAAAAATAATAAACATTAGATAAACGAACGGAAAATAGCCAAATAATGATAAAATGTCTGTTACCTATTTATATTTTCGCCACTGTAGATATCTCTTTTGCTCTCATCTTGATTTGACACAGAAACAACCACCAGGCTGCTCCGTAACTTTAGCACCAGAATAAGCATAGTAAATTGCAGGGATTACACTCGAAATTGAACGAGACAGTGCTTAGTACTACTGGGTCCTAAAGGGTAAGAATGCGGCAACGTGTGGGTGAATACATATGCCAAGTGTATGGTGAAAACAATAAATAAATAAAGTTAAACCACATTCTTATATACATACATGTGAAGGTATATTCAAGCATATGTAAGGTCGTATGTGTATACATGTACCCTGAAAAAAAAATGTGTACAATCCGGGATGACTTTGGGAGCAATTGAAAAGGAACATGCGATTAATGCCAATTTTGATATCTTTATGGAATGAACTGTTCACTTTTGTTCGACCAAGTCCTACGAAGAGACTAGATAGTTGTTCACCTTAATACCCAAACGAGTATAAAAAGCGACTAGTAGCTTTTAAACAATAAATATAAAAATTATCAAGTTTGCTAAACGGTTACTCTCTCTACATGCCAACGCCGTATAATTAAAACTTTATTGAACAATTCAGTGAAAGTAGAGAACTTTGCGTGCACATAAACACAACATATTTTTTTAATCAAAAAATTGTGGGTAGACAATGGTAACTTCTTAATGCAGAGTCCGCAATAAGCTCCAGACCAAATATCCGGAGGATATGTGAAGCTAAATAGATCATGATTTGATCTTATTACTTTAATAGGTTTTGTTACATGACAGTTGAGAAGTGCATACGCAAAAATATCATACATTTCATAATTGAAATTCTTGCTAATATGCGGGTTTATCGAGGATGTAGTATGTATTTGGGCGCTGGGTATTAGTAGCCGGCTAACGAGTCTATTTTACAGCGGTAATAAAATTTACCCTGGTGTCAAAATTTAGCTTTCAGTAAATTTTGCTCCTATTTCGTATTCTAAGCTCGGTAAATTGTGTTACCATCTCATAAGCAGGTAATAAAATATTGCGCCGCAAAGTATGCTACACCAGAATTTACACAAAACTTCATAGCTGAATTGCTGAATGGAATAAATTGTTACCAAGGTTACCAGGGTCGCGGTTGCAAGCAATGGTGCTAACTTTCGGTAACAAAATTTCCCGGTCACAAAATGTTCGGTAACAAGCAGAATAGGCCTGTAAACAGTTAATTTTACACGTTCGAGATGAGTCGGGGACTAAATGATATCCAATAATACCCATATGAGACTAATTCCGGAATACTCTCTGTAGAGATTAGTCGCACAATTTTTCGCAGGGTATGATGTATGAATTATGTTACGATTGTAGCTGCTGTTATTACACCGTGCGACAAAAAACAAAAAATTTCAAATCACCGGAGCAGTCAACACACTTCCAAAACTAGGGGCCAAATATAGTAAAATTGCGTTTTTAGTTTTTCACTCTGACGTAAGGATTTATCTTAAAAGGACTTTGAAATTTCAAGGTTATTAAAAAAATCCAATGCAATGTAGAATAAAAATACGGGATCCATTTGAAAGAGAAAAGTCTGTAGAATTGAAAAAAGTTAATTTCTTTTTTGGTTCACAAGGGCGGATATGTCTTATTTTTATCCTTTGACACAAAATTTTTCAAAAATAAATATTGCAAACTTTCAAGAATATTCAAGGATAAGATTTTAATGCTTACTCGTCCTTGTGCACCAAAAAAGTTTAATTTTCTCTTTGGCTGTTATTGTTTCCGACAGCGTTTGTATATGATGTATTTCGTCATCCCTTGTCAAATTTGGTTTGGAGACATGTCTCTCCTTTGACAAGGGATGACGGAAACAATATCAAAAAATTTAATTTGTAATTGTATAGAATTTTCTCTATCATTTATTTATTTATTTATTATTGAATCTAGAAAATATAACATTTTATACAGACTATTTAGCATACAAATGTTATATAATATAACAATATAACATATGTGCATAATTACTACTAATTCAACATTCTGTTTAAAAGTAATTTAAAATGAGA
>JAPVRG010294880.1:10718-31535 GCA_029783565.1 Rhagoletis cerasi
CCGAGTGCATAGCAAAAAATATTTACTACTGAAGGCTTTTAGAAAAGCGTTGAGGCGCTCTGAGTGTTTCGATATGCCAGAAAAGAAATTAAACTCAAAAATTAATTTTTATTTCTGAGAGATAAAATAATGCTCAAGAAATGAGTTTTATTTTCTATCAAAAAAATAAAACTCAAAAAATAATCATTATTTTTATACGAAAAAAATAAAACTCAAAAAATAATGACCTTAACTGATCAAAAGAATAAAAGTTACAAAATAATCCTTATTTCAGAGAGAGAGAGAAGTACTAACCGCGCCCGACGCTGCTTAATTTCGGTGATCGGACGAGAACCGATGTATTCAGCGTGGTATGGTCGTTGGCGAGTTTCACTTGGCTAAAGTCTTATATGTGAATGAGCATTGAATAAACGACCAAAGTATACAAAAGCAACAACAACTACCAATTACTCAAAGTATGTATGCATGTATGTATATGTGTATACGTATGACGTACATACATATATGTATGTATACATTTAATGTGGATTGGTATTGGCATACAAACGAAAGCGTAAAAATATATTTCGTAGCACGAGTGCATATGCACGTGTGTATGTATATATTTATTAATGAACATGTATGCATATACGTGCATATAATATAAATTTATTTGTAAAATAATATAAAAACATTTCATTCTTACGAAGAATAGTACAAATATATCGGTCAAAAATATCTTAATCTTTGTTAAAAATTCTGTGGTCCTGAAAAGGACCGTTTTTTGTTTTTTAATCTTCCTATTGTCCGCAAAATTTATTTAACCGCCGAAACCATACAGAGTACCCACTTGAAAAATTAATTTTATTTTTGATCAAATAAATATAACTCGATATATGATTATATATTCTGAGCGATTGATAAAAATTAAATATGTAATTATTAGTTATAATTTTTATATACATCGCTCAGAAATCTTTAAATCGTATCATTTTCCTACATGACATGAAAGAACATGCACATATGTATATTCGAAACTGTTCTACGATATTTGGAAGCTTTTGATTTTTTCATTGAAAATTTTAAAATAATCATTATTTTCGGTCCCTGTTTATAACTCCTCCGTTTATGCACTATATGCACTTATTATAAATGAGCATAGGGTCACTATAACTTATAGCTCCCATACAACTGAACGTTCAAATATTAGATTTTACTTTAAAACTCCTTCATTAAGACATCAAAAGCCGTGCAATTTCGTGAGCCATTTACTAATTTGTCATACAAGGTCTACAAAGAAAATCATCAAGATCGGTGCTCTATAAGGTATATCTCCTATACCACTGATTGTTCAGATATACGTTTTTGCGATATAACTTCTTTATGTGGTCAGCTAAAACCATCAAATTTTGTGACCTGTTTACTTATCGATCATATAGCGCCTACTGTGAAAATTATAAGAATCGTTGGTTTATAAGTTATATGTACCTGCCATAGCAATGATTGATCAGATATGGGTTTTTGCAATACAACTCCTCCATCTGAGTCGCTAGGGTCAAAAAAATATTTTATTAAAATTTTTAATAAAGTGAAAATGAGTTTAGTATAATGCGTAGCCCAATACAACTGCTTAAAAATGCAGTAAGTAATAGTTTGCAGTTAAAATTACTGATTGATATTCATGAAAGGTATGAAGCCTTCGGCAAAGTTGAAGACAGCACTGTGCTTACTTGCTTTTCTTTAAAAACGGCATCCAGCTGAATAAAACTGTTGAATATAATATTTAATGTAAATTTTTGCTTTTACAAATTTTAGCTGATGAATATACATCCTTTGCATAGCTTAAAATAATATTAATGGTATGCCTCTGCCACAACCAAATAGCCGTTCACCGGACGAACGCTATTTATCTCGTCAGTTCCCATCGTATTCAACATTTTTGTGTATTTATTTATATGTCCTTACAAAAAGTGAATAAACTGCTGCAGTAAATAGAAGAAATAAAATAATAATATGCCATGCTGTCATGCACTATTCAACATGGCATTACACTGCGACCTCAGCTAGCCACTTCGTCGCAATCGACAGAGTTATTTTGTTTATTGAAAACTTTTACAATTTATCTGCTTGAACTTTTTTATTTGATCAAATTAGTTTTCTGTGCCATATGACATTTTGCGATATTCGTCCTTGCGAAATCATCAGCGTATTACATGTAATATGCGAGTGCAAGTGCCCTTAAGTTAAGTGTGTTCTACTTCTACATGAAAATGAAAGTAAATACAATAAATTTAGCTTCAGAAATGATTTGTTTTGAAATAAAGTTGTGAATTACAACTTAAGGTTTGTACTCTATTCACTAGCATGAAATTTCGTCGGCAACATGCATTCTTCTCACATGAAAATTTGACATCAACTTAATTGTGAAATTCGCTAGTTTTTACGTACTTTAATTTTTCCAGCGGTTTTCCAAATTCGGAATATCAAACAATGTTTAAAATGTTCAGAATTCATTAACTGACACTTTTCCCATAATTTTAAATGTGAATGCACATTTTCAACTGTCATGGAAAAATGTTGCTAGCATCATGTTGCTAGCATGTTTTGAGCTTTTTCACCTATTGAACAGAGTAGCACTTTGTAGTGAAAATCTTGAGGAATTTCATAAGTATTTGACAGCAATACAATTAGTATGGGTTTTTACAGCTTTTTCACATGAAATGGAAACAGAGTACTATGCTTTATTTAAAACTAAGGGTAAATATGAATATCGTTATTGTTAGTTTTCTTGACCCGGCCGCCGCACACTGGTCCCAAACCAAGAAATAATGGAATTAGGGTCAAAATTCAACGAATCGACCTGGTTTTTTTCTCTGTGGACAGCTAACGCAATTATAAATAAATGCTATTATTAGCAATTTTGTAAAATATGGCCTACTTTTTAAGAAAAAAATTATTATAATTTCATTGGTGGAGAAACCCCCATTTTTAGAATTTTAGGGCGCACTTACCACGGATCCGAAATTCGGCTCATGGCATATTGTAGAAGGCATTGCTGTCCACAAATTCTTTATGGACATCTATTAAATAAGTCTGCGACTCTAAAAAATACAGACACTTAGAAAAAATTTTGACTGCAATATTAAAATTAAAGGCATTACAGGATTTATAACCGGGTTAATTACAGTTAATAAAACAATAAACTATAAATTAAGACTATCTTTGGATCTGAATCTGGTAGAGATTAATTTTACCGTCTGACACATATGCATTGTAAAATGCAGGTAGTTTATATGTAAGTCGGTTTATCATAAAATACACTAAGTATAATATATTCTATGGCCTTCGAATAGTTAACACAGAATAAAAAAAGTTTACCAATCGAGCCTTGGTTTCAGAATTTACTTGAAAAGGCGAGAAAATGCTTTTGTTTGCAAATACCCTTTCTGCTTGAAGTTCTAAGAGTATGTTGAGATCTTGTAAAAGCTCTCTACCTACCCTTTGTTTAGTTATCACTAATAATCACTTAGTACATGCTAAAGGCATATTAAGGAAAATATACAATACGGTGGTTTTGGAGACGTTGCAGGTAGGATTTGTCTTCTAACTACTAGCATTATCTCTGTCTGTTTCTTGACACGATTAAGAACCCTTTTGGTTTACAGGCAGTATAATAGACATGAAATATAAAGCATATGTACATATTTAGCTGCATAACATTCCATTTTCATTGCTTTTATGCTAAGATACTGTCAGACTATTTTACACCTAGTAGGAAATCGAGAACTAATTCTTAAAATTTAATATATCTCTGACTTTCATTAGAATGCAAGGATTCTATAGTTTATAAAGACATCCGTATTGTGGAGAAAGGTAATTCCAAAATTTGTCGTTAAGACAAAGATAAAAAGTTATTACCTAAGTTGTTTCCCGTTTGAAGGTTGTATTTTTAGAGGTAACTGTTGAGTATTTTAATTTGTATGCAGGTAGTGCAGAATGGAGTCAATCTAAACATCCTATGTCAGCCCGACTTTGAATTCACCCATTCATTTCGGCGAAAGTATGCAGAAGTTCAGGAGTTTGAATAGGACAATTGATTTCATGGGTTTCGAAATATATACTTGCGCCTGCTCGTACACTCCACTCATATTGCCGCAGTCACTTAGAAACATAAATGGTTTTATCTAAGTTTAACCAACTGCATTGCTGAGATAAACATGTTCGTAAAATGGCTGTGAAGGAAAACTTCGATCATCAGCAGGCAAGTGACTGCATTGGCCTCAATACTCGCGCTATGAAATGGAGATTGCAATTAGCGAAATGACAGGATGGTGAAAGTTGTTTGCAATTATGTGGCTACTTTAAATTAAGTGCTATGTTTATTATCACTTTGGAAGAAGAAAGTTTGCAACGCAAATAATGAATGAGTTCAGTTGCTAGTGCTACTGCCATAAAATGCCGGTAATGCATGCAACTGCAGAAACTCAAGTTTAGCCGCTCTGGCGATATTTATTAATTTAATCATATTACGTTGAGAGAATAATATTGTTTAACTACATATTATATTAGTTGTGTTCACGTTTTCTCCAGCAAAAAAATATCTAGTAACTTGCCAGCAACTTAATTTCCAAGAATTGCTCTCAATGGAAGAACTATGCAAAAAAGTACGAAAACGCTAACCTTGCTAGTAGTTACTAGTTTTATGAAATTTCAATTAAGTAGTTATATTTTGGCAGTTTTAACATTTCAATTTCAAAAACGTATTCCTTTGCTTGTGTAAAATATAAGAAACAGCATATAAACTGCAATTTTTCTTACTGGAAAATTGTTGCAAATAAAAATTTATCCAGTTAAAATCTAGTAAAACTTGTAAGTTCAGCTGTCATTTTTGCTCTCTCAATTTCCGCTACTTTGCAGGTTTGTTGCAATTTTTTGCGTACGAAAACGTGAAAACATGAAAACTGATAATAATTGGTTTTGTTATTTTTCTGGAAACTGGGTACAAAAACACTACCATTGACTAGCACAAATTATCGTAAAGTGGTTGTTAAATTCAAATAATGAAAGCTAAGCGACCGTATCCAATGATTTGTTTACACATAGTTTTTATTGTTGTAGCCACTGCATTTGTTTACTTTTGCAAAGTCAGGTAAGAATAAGGCCATCTGTTGCGTATGTACATACATACATATTGCTGCAGAAAATATTTTGTTTACTCATGAAAGTGCATGTAATAAATGCGAGTTTCCTTCGATTTGGGCGTTTTAAAAGAATTATGCGATTAGTTAGCAATCACTCTAAAGTTTTAATTATGTTGACGCGGCTCCTATGGGGATTGCATTTATTTTTGCCTAATATTTTTTAAAAACGTAGATTAAAAAAAATTGAAAATAATATAAGAAAAAAATTCTGAGAATATCCATAGAAGTATGTGGGGAAAATTCTGACATAAAGTTTTAAGTATTAGCATTTTTAATGCAGTTTTTCAAAAAATTGCATACCTCAGTCATTTCATAATCGATTTTCGTATTCTAATATCAACAAAATATTTGCTTTTATTTAATGGCCGGGGTCTTCAATATGACGTTTTAAAAGGAAATATTCGCTGTCCATCTCACCGCCACGGTGTAGTACGATTATATGTATATGGGCGTTTTCATCATGTCGAACGTGACCATAGTACACATTTAAACTGAAAAAAACTATAATCTTAAACGTTTTTTTATTTTGGCAATAAGACGTGCTTATAGCTCTCAATTAGCCCTATAATTGGTGCTAATGTTGATTTTGGTGAACGTTTTGTTTTCAAGATAACTGAAAAAACCAAGGCATTCGCACGCGGAAAAAACAGAAGTAGTTTTCGCGGCCAACAATTGAAACGCCGATTTCAGAGAAACCTGGGGCAATATTTCAACTGGACTAATTTCAGAATGTTGTGCATTGATGTCCCTAAAACTGGTTTTGATTTGACCTAATAATAATTTATACTTTCTTTTTAAATTAATTTTAATTACTGTTGCACGGGAAATGTCGCATGCGACATCATTATATCACTATATATTTGTTAATATTGCTTTTAAACGAATTTTTAACGTAAAAAAAAACATGATTTTTATATAGAATATACTTTTTATTTTGACTTCAGCGCCAATTTTTGGAAATCTATGACTTACGTGGTTTCAACTACACATGCCAAAATTGAGCCAAATCGGACCATAGATACAGTTTTTCAAAATATCTTTCCACTGGCGCCACCTACCACAACCATATTCGCAAAAATGTTTCTGCTTACATAGCCAGCATATATAACAAAAAACAGTAAAATTTACCCATAAATACGTTAGATATATGACTTTTGTTTTTTTATTCGCGGTTGACATTCTGGTGGAAACGCCCATATGCACATTAGGGTGGTCCAAAAACTTTTTTCCCAGCCACCCCCAGTACCGAAGAACATCGAAAATAAGGAGACCCGTATTTTTTATTTTTATTTTTTTGAAACCGCGCTGCTGGGGCTTTGAAGTTTTCCATATATTTTATACGAACAAATATTTTTTTTTTCATAGAATTGCTATAAATTCTTTAAGAATAAACATTTTTGATCAAATAAAAATGACATCCTTCAGAAATCTTTAAATAAAAAAATTATGATGCATACTTAACTTAAAAATTTTTTCTCACTTATTTTTCATAACCGATAATCTCATCTCTTATTTACAAAAATTAGTAATTTTATGTGTTCGTAACCACATCACGCACGTTTTGCAAAAAAAAGTTAGTAAAATTTTCGAGTTGAATTTCCATCATAGTTCTATTCTTGGATGATTTCTTAAGGGAAATATTGTTATTCGATCAAAAATAATTTATTTTTATAGATTTTATAGCAATTCCACGAAAAAATGTGTTCTCCTCATGTAAAATATATGGAAAACTTCAAAGCCCGGGCGGTACTGTTAAATACTAACAGATTTCAAAATAAACAATACTGGTCTCCTTATTTTTTATTTTTTATAATTCTGGGGTGTGGCAGCAAGAAATTCCTAAAAGTTGGTTTTCTTGTAAATTTTTGGACCACCCTAATGTTCACGCATACGTTTATACATACATATGTATTAAGAGCACAAGCTGCAAGTTGCCCACATCAGAAAATTCATATGAAAATAAGAAATCATTTCCGGATATTCCTTAATTTTAGGGTACTTATTAATTTAATTAATTTAAAATTGAGGAATAAGCGACCTCAATTTTAAAATCTATCACATTTGAAACTATTTTAAGTAGTTAAGTACAAAAAAAATTAATTGTGGGTTAGGCCACTTCTGCTCTAACTGCCTCAAATAAGCATTAAAATTATTGCTATAAAAAAACGTTCCACATTCAGCGCTCAATATTTCACAGATTTGTGTCGCATACCGACAGCTTTAGATTGGCACCTGTTTGCCATGTTTTACATCCAAACGACCTGCCATCATCAGTGCAAACAAAACACTTTTTGACTAAACCAATAAAGAAGCTGAGTGCATGAACTTGCAAATCGAGTAGCCTTACCACGTACTCATAAATAGTATAAATTTTTACCTGCTGTGTATTGTTGGCACAGTAGACAGTTACATGCAGTGAAATTACTGTTGTTACAAAGTGACTTTTGCCAGTCATCGTTAAGAGTTGAACTACTTAACGACTTGACAAAGAGCGCGCCACGCTACTAAAAATGGCGTAATGCGGTTATTTGCCTGAAATTTATACAGTTTTGCATATCACTGCTGACAAAATGTCACACATTTGTAAATATGTATATGTATGCACGTGCTGAGAGTTGGCTTGATTACGAGTGGTATGCCCAGTTAGCTGCAGAACTGACTTAACTTTAAACTCTGAAATTCTAAAAAGTTTTCTTTGTGAGTTTTTTGGCTCGTATACGTTTTATTGTGGGAATTCATAGTTTCTAAATATTTTCATAAGAAAAAAAAGCTACGTTCAGTTTCATGGTTTTCTACAGAAAAATAACATTACCAGTTTGTTATAGGCATTTATTATAATACTTTTGAGTTGTGCCGTTCCTCCACTAAACATGTTAAGCGTGTGCACATGTATGTGTAATTCTGAGAATATGCTTTGATAAATTTTGTTTTCATAAGTCAAACGCGTGTCTGCGTGTTGACTTTTTCGAGAACTTTTAGATTTCTATTTTTGCAACACATCTTTGATATGAATATGAATGGCTTGTAAACAAATGACTAAACTGTGATATTGACTTTAGACAGTCGTTGGTGGCATTAGCGACAATAAGCACATAAAGCTCATATCATTTGCGCATTCGAATTGCCAAGAGGGCACATTCTCAACAAACGTATATTAAAACTTGGATACGAGTAAAGTTGTACTATGTTACTCATACGCCATGTTGGCCCAGCGAAGTGTGTCATATGTATGTATGTAGGTCTTTTCGCAGCTAATCTAGGTACTTTTTAAGATTTGGATTAGTATTACCCTCTCGTTTTTTTAGTTTTACTATTTATGTGTCATAAAGTAATTTTGTTGAAAAGTGAAATCCCTCTTTTAAGAATATTGGTCTTCATACTTACAACAATCATGGTTATGAAGCTGTTGTTTTAAAAAGGGAAGGTACTGCCATCAAAATAAGATGAATTTCATATGAGTTACATAGAAGTTATGTACATATGTACTGTACATTAACAAAATAATACTTCATAGAAGACAAGGAAACGTGATGACAAAGACAGCAAAAAAAATTTAATCCAAGGACTAGAGAAACACTTACTATACATTGTATGTATCTTGTCAAACTTTATTGGCAATAACGCAGCTGACAAGTGGGAAACATTTAAACGTTGACATAATCTGTTGCCATTTTCATGTCTGTCAACAAAATTGGCTTTTATTTTCCGCTGCCATTACTTGACTCTAAGTTCATAGTTGAATGACAGGCATAATTGCTAATTCGAGATTTTGTGTGTTGGCGTTGGTGATGTGAATTATTTACTTCTACTATCTGCCATGCATTTACATATGTATGTATCTATATAACTTATTTTTTCCTTTTTAAAGTTCTTTTCACGTTCGATTTCGTTCCATTATCTACTTGTTCACAAAATGTGGCAATTTAAGTTTAGGATTATTTAAGAAGAAAATAAACATATTAGTAACAGTTTTGATCGCTCGCTTTGTGGTAGGTATGCAAGTACGAAATTAAATACTTACGAAGACGTATGCGGCTACGAATACTGTAATATGAGTACTACATACATATCATGATGCAGTAAATAAAGGCGCCATTTGGTACGCCTTTAGCTCGATGTTGTAAATTGGAAGTACTCGAGAATCGGGGAAGAAATGAAGCCCGTATGGACGTAGCCAGGACCAAAGAAAATCAAAATTTAGAACTTATAAAATCAAGCAATAAAATATTTATAACTACCTCTATCCAACCATTTTATTGTGCTGTTGATATCAGAGAATCCGTTAAATTAATATTGGAAGACTTGATAGTCAGAATGAAAAGATGATTGTAAATTAGGTAGTGCAGTGTATTTAAACAGTTATGGGTAATTTTTATTAGACATATTGTACACAAAACGATCTATGATATGATCTAGAATATTTTGAAATTAAAAAAATGCAAAAATTAAATTTAAAGTAACGAATTATTTTAAACAAAGTCGGCGGGTACCTTCGGCAAAGCGGTTCAAAACGTCTTCTTGTATTTGGCAAACATTCTCCTGTAAGTATTTGCGATGTACGCTTAATAAACATAAACCTAAAAGTAGCTTATTAAATTATGCATGGGTAATTTCATCTCAAATCGTCCAGGCAGTTAGGGTTAGGTCTTTTTTCCAATACATTTTTTTATAGTTTCTACATCGAAATCCATGAGACAAGTATTTTTTCTTTTTGCTTGATTTTGTGTTCTTTCGTCGTGGGGAATTTTTAAAAATTTGTCTGAAAACTCGATTTTGCTCTATTGGTGCATGTTAATTTTTTTTGAAAATTCGATAACCTTGCGAAAAAATTACCGATCTTCGAAATTTATTTTTCTGTTTGTAGGTAAAGGGTTCCTGTAAAAGGAAAAAGTGTGAAACATGGTATATTTAAAAAAAAAATTTGTATATCGTCATTTTATAAAAAAAAATAAAAATTTTTGACCTAAAAAATTTCGAATTGCATCATTTCTTTTTCCTTCATATATTTTTTTTATAGTCATATAGGTATATAAACGCAATTATCTAGCAGCCTCTACTAGCCTAAATTCGTTGTTTAGGAATAATGATTTTTGAAGTCAAAGTTATTTATGAGAAATGCTATCATGTTGCCAAAAGTAGCTCAATTGTTATGATTTTTCTTCTGTAAACATGTGAAGCTTTATTTTAGAAAAAACAAAATCTTGCTTCAATGCTTGAAGTCGGTTATCAGAAGTTATGCTCAAATACTTTTAGAAACTTGTATGCTCAAAGTACAGTTATGCGCCATGACCACGCCCCAAAGAACTCAAAATCAAGCAAAAAGAAAAAATACGTGTCTCACAACGAAAGCTGATGGTGGACCAGGTGAATTTAGAGTACTTGGAACCCCTTCCCTGAACACCTGCACTTCCTCTTTGGGTCGCTTTTGAAATTCCATTATTTCAGTCAATTCGTATTGCCTGGCGTTGTTGTTTTGACCTGCAAACATTTCGAAAAATATCGCCAGAACATAAAATATTAAATAAAATTAATTTATGATGATTATTGCAATTATCAACAACATGTTTTAGTTCAATTTTTTGGAAATTTATGTTATTTAAAACCACGAAAATAAAAATCGAAACGCTCTCCGTCAACAAATTTGCAACTTACAAAAACGGAACTACGATCGAAATGTAGAATAGGTATAATCGTAAATTTCGAAGATTGATTGAAACGGAACGGAACGCAGAATACCAAAGTTGCCAAACGGAAAAAATGCCATTCGAGTCGAAATGCAGAATAGGGCTGAATATATATGTTGAGAAATAAGCATCGTTTAGTTCAATCTAAATTTTAATTAAAACAAACCATTACAGCGTACTTCGGACATTGTTGATCGCATTCAAGTTTTCACTAGTTTAAGGGTGCTAAAGGATCTTTCAATTGAGCAGGTCGTACACGGCTACGAGTACAATATTGAAAGAGCTTGCACAATAGCTGGGTACAGCAATCCAGCTTCTAAGATCAACTCCTCTATTTTAATTGCTTTTAAACCTTCTCTCGCCATATTTATTTGCTTCCAGTTCTAAGTTTGGAATGTTGTAATAGGCTGCTATTACAACAGTTTGTTCCTTTATTTGCTTCACTGTAGCTTCTATGAAGTTAAATGGATGTAGAATGGTGAGTGAATAAGCAACATCATTTTCTTCACTAAATCTATGCTGTAATGATAAAGATAGCGAATCTAAATATGGTATCAACAGAGCTCGCATCCAATATTCCGCTTCGGTTGTGGATGGAGGGTTGGCTCTGTGTTGTTGTCTTTGTACACTTCTAGGTGGCGTTAGCTCAACATCCATATTTTCATCAATTTCGTAAGCCTCTGCGAACAGCTCTATAATTCCTTCTTCCGCAAAAATTTTATGTTAAAAAAAGCCTAAAACATGTTCTATGCTAACTATAAGCAAAATATCTCAATTGGTATATTCTTTCCTTATAGTTTATGGTGGTACATTTTTTGGCGTATTTTTTTTTTTTTTTTAATCTGAGCTCTAGTTGTGTGCCATTTCTTTGTGAGTAAGTTGATAAAAAAGTTAATGTCCTGTTTTTGAATAAATTAAAATTAAAATTTACTACTTTTTTCAATGTCTGAGCTGTTCCTCAATACATAACTACAAATAATACTATTTTCACTCCAATCGTAGGCAAATCCATCATTGCGCAGGCTGTGCTTTTTATACAAATTTTCCAACATCTTCGAAATTCATAGCGAAGCTTAGAATTTAGCTGTGGCAGAACTTCCGTGTTAGAGTGGGGCCGTGAAGAAAAACTATGGTCATGAGCTTGTAAGCAAGATACGCCCAACCAAATTTTGCTGTAGTAATTTGTATAATGTAGACAGTAAGACAACACATAGAAACTATGAATAATCAATACATTATCCTCACGGGAGCACAAAACATTTTTTTTTATTTATTCTCTAGTTTTGTTTAAATACTTACAAATGTTATCAAATAAAATTCACAAATTCAAATAATACACAATTTCACGAATTGCCCTGCTCATTAGAACCCAAATGAATTCTAATGTCAACAAATTTCTATTTTTAGCCTTCATTACTTAAATTCATACACAAAACCTCCACATGAACATACATACGCGTGTATTTCTTAGCCTATTCCTAATGAGAATAGTTAAATTATTTCAACTCCAGTGATTCGTGGTCATACTCTCCAAGTGGTCATTGCCCGTCAAAATTGCTGTCTTATTCTTGGTTGCATGTGTTGTGGTTTTCGAAAGATACATTCGTTTCCAAATATGTATAAATACATAGATTTGCACATATGTGATTTTCATTGTGAACTCATTTCGATTTTCATACATATAAAAGAATATGTTTATATTTATTTCTATGTATACATACAAACATGGCTGTTGTTGTGTTGTTGAAGTTGAAGAAACTGCGACTCAAATTGTAGTGTGGTAGTCTTCTGAATAATATTGGTTAAACACACGCACTCTTGCATGCAATTGTGCTTGTATAAAAGTACATACCCTGCCAACAATTGGAAGAGAATTTTGTCGCCTATCGCCACGATGTCACTTTTTCGTCACATTGGAAGTTATTAAAGCAGGGGCCGTAACGGTTATGATGTTTAAAATAAAAATCATAATTTAGCCGTTAAAATTTGATTTCTATTTTTTCTATCAAATTTAATCGTTATTTTATGATTTTTATTTTTTCGATCAAAGCATTTTCCTTTTTTTCTTTTGATCAAAAAGTAATCGTTATTTTCTACTTTAATTTTTTCGATCATAATAGATTTAAATCGGTCATAAAAAATGGTTGAAAATGGTCAAAAGATGAAAATCCAAAATAACAATTATTCTTTGATCGACAAAATAAGAATCACAAAATAACGATTTTGCAATGATCTAAAAATAAAGGTCATGATATTTAACGATTATTTTCTGTCCTTTTATTAAAGCGATAGTAAGTCATTTCACAAAAAAAATAAATATTTCTATCGATTCTCTATCACCTTAACAGGTTCTCGGACGATTTTTAATTTTAAAATTTTTGGAAATTAACAGAGAAAATCTTGGTAGTTCATTCAAATAAAACGTTATTTTTATTTTCTCAGTTTGTTTGGCATTTTCAATTATTGTGCCAGCAATTATATTTGAATAAGTAATAAATAATAAATTCACGTTTAAATGTTGAACATAGTACGTGTTACATGACTAATTACGTTAACGCCTTTTTCACTATAAATTTTTGGAAATGTTTAGTTGACATTTCATGGAAAATGGGTGCGATTGAGCTTACAATCCAAGCCGAAAACAGAATGATAAAAATGACATAAATAATTCTGCGGATGTGCTTGTAAGCTCGACATTACGCTTACGTAACACGTCTGACTTTTCCGCATAAGTTTCTTTGATTCTTATTGAAATAATTCCTAATGTCAGTATCTCTTTCGTGTCATAAAAGCGTGACGTCTTGGTGGAAAGAATTCGAAAAAATAGCGATATCGTCGGCGACGATTTCCACAGAAAAATCGTATCGAATTATTGCTTTCCGCGATAGAAAATGCTGGCAGGGTATGTGCATATAAATATTATACGTATAAGCGGAGCCTACTTGGCATTCTGAACATTGTCATATACCCTTACCATATTGATTTCAAAATTGTTCTTTGTCATTAGAATACATATTTATGTACGTATAAAGATAATTTTTGATTGCGTAGGAGCCTCGGCCAAAGCCACAAAATATTCAAGCAACGAAATTACATATTTTTTGTTGTGACTCAGAAATTTATTTATAGATAAATATTATATTTGATTAAAGATTATGTAAATATTTTTGTTTGCGACTCCGCCATCTAACACTCCATATGTCAATCAACCTGAATTTCGAAATGAACGTGGCTTTTGTAAAAACTAGCAGGTTCTAAAAAATACGAATATGTTTAAACAACAGCTAAATATGTGTACATATATATATCCGATATTTCGAGCACTACGAGTATGTGTCCTGCAGCTCTATTCTCACGCCAATGACAAAACTCATCGGTTGACTATTAACTACTGCGCCTAAAACTTTGACGCCGAATATAAACATTCATGACTATTGCGGTATCCGCCGGATGCCATCCACACGGATATAATCCGATTCGCACTGGCATAACAAGCGAGTGTGAAGGATCAGATTCGTGTGAATGACATCCGACGGATACATGCCTATACCGGCCCGACAGATGCCATTCGCACTCGCTTGCTATGACTGTGCCAATCGGATTAGATCCGTGTGGATGGCATCCGTCGGATACCGTAATAGGCATAATTGTTTCGTACTCAATATGACATAATAATAATAATGACATTTATCACTATTAGAGCGCTTAAAATCAAGTTTTCGCGACATATTTTTAGGCGCTGTAGGTAAAAAGCTATATGCATGTGATGAGTTTCATCATTGGAGAGGGAATAGGACCCTTGACCTACTGGCGTACTAATAAACTCATTTTGCTTAAAAGTATGCAGCAATAAGGACTCACGTTTTTTCCAGGGACCGAAAGTAACCGTTAAATAGCGAAATTTTTATTTTTGAATCATTGAAAAATCTTAATTTTTTGATTTTTATTTTTCCGATTAAGAATAATCGTTAAATTTGGATTCATAGTTTTTCGATCAAATTTAGTCGTTATTTTGTGATTTTTAATTTTTCGATCAAAAAATAACCGTTATTTTGGATATTATTTTTTTTTTGAAAATTTTTAATCGCTATAACGGATATTGCTTTTTTTAATTCGATTTAAATCTTCTATGATCTAAAAAATTAATTCTGGAAATAACAGTTATAATATGATCGAATAAATAAAACTCCAAAATAACGATTATTGTTTGATCGAAAAAAAAAAATAACAAAACAGCGATTAAATTTGATCCGAGAAATTTAAATCAAATTTTAACGGTTAAATTATGATTTTTATTATCAAGATCATAACCGCTACGGTCCGTTTTTTATTATTTTATTTGTTTATAAAATACCTACATGGAATTCTTAGCTGTTTTTAACAGAATCTGTTGTGGTCGGTCCATTCAGAGGAAGCTTGAAACTGTAGGTTCTTCCATTTGATTTAAAATATTGCGACGAACACCACAAATTAGAGGAGCTTCTACAATGACTTACCAATAATATAAGCGCCAAATATGTATATATACATGTATATATACAAGTATATCTACACATCCTGCATCTGATTTCAAAATAGAAGTCTTTACTTTCAGAGAAAACTGCCACAACTATCTCTTGTATGTAACTCAAAACGAGATTTGTTGCATTTTTGTATAAAACGAGGTTGTTGTTTTGGCTCTTTCAAAACTAAATCAACATCATTTGTCAAATTCAAATCTCTATTGACAAAATTTAGGTCAGTGGCTATCAAATAATTGCTGATAAGTTGGGTTTAATTTTCAGCAATAAAAATGTTTTGATACCGGCAATTCGGGAAAGATGGCGAAGGGTTAAAGCTTTAGAATATAAAAATTAACTTTCCTCAAATGTGGTCTTAAGCACTTCATTCTGTCAGCGAAGCCAAGCATGATTCAGTCCCGAATAAAGAAGTGAACGTGTACAAGTAACGTGACTTTTATTTAGATGTCCAGTTTTAAAACCAAATGAAAAAATATATGTATAATGGGATCATGCCCATCCATGTTCAAGTTAGCGAAATCGTTCTACTTTTTTGTGTCTAACTATGTCCGTGTGCTCATTCAGTTCGTCATTCCATCTCTTTCAATGCTAGGCGCGCACACGAACAGGCCCATAGATCTTGTGTACAATAATTGCTACCCAAGGCTTTCTCATATTTTTTCGCTATCGCCGATTTTCCGCACCATTTTTCTGTAGACTAATAAATAAATAAATAAATAAATAAATAAATAAATAAATAAATAAATAAATAAATAAATAAATAAATAAATAAATAAATAAATAAGAGATTTGTAGTGCGTGATTTTGGTCGACGTGTGGGATGGCTTTTATCCGCAGTGTTCTGCTTCTTTTCATTGCATTTGTTGCTGGGAGGATACAATCTAAGAAAACTAACTCTATACAGATGCCTTCTCTAATAATAATGAGATCCCTTAAATGATTGTCCGACGTATCAGCACACACTCAAACATAGAAAAGCATCAATCTCAGCCGCGCCAAGGCCAGCTTTTCACACAAGATATTCTTCTTAGGAAAATTGCAACACTTTAGCTCCGTGTACAAATCAATTTCTTGTTGGGGAACAAGTGAATGATCTGATATCAGCTTTGTCTGACAAATACGCGAGACTAAAAGAGATTAGACTCTATTCTAAAAATGGCAATAAAATTTCAAATCAATGTCAATATTAGCCATTATCAACTGGTGTGCGGCTAATCACACCAATTAGAGCAACGAGTGGTGTGTCTTGAAAAGAAAACAAAAATATTAAAAAAAACAGGCAAACACCAAAGCCCCATTATCTTGAAATAAATATTTTAAAATTACCAAAGTATCACTGACCTTTAAGCCCTGAAATAGATGGCATGAACCTCTACTTGAACCTTAAATATCTGCAATGAGGTGGATTTAACTAGCAAATAAGCGCCAAGTCCAGTGCCAAATCAAAGCACCACGCATGTAGCTTTCGATACTTGTAATGGTAATGGCAATGGCAGTGCAAACACTACTCTGTAGGTCAACAATTTAAGCGCAATGAAATGCGAGCAAAAATGTTTTCAGTTGCGCCGCAGTGACTCTACAGCAAGAGTGCTTTTCCTCCACTCAAAGTGATATGCTTAAATGAGGCGGACATTGATGTAAATGAAGAAGCTGACGTTGTTCGCATTGACGCAGTGGCCGACGTTGATGATGCGCTCGTTTGCTAAGCCTAATGGCGCTGACATTGTTGAGCGTAAGTACAGTCTGATGCTGACATGTCCATGGTCTGCGAAAGACATATTGGAGGAGTTTGGGCGTGGGCTGACGTGGAAACGTAAATTCGTCAAATACCAAAAAATGTTAAAAAGGAATTTAGATTTTTTGCGAGTGTAATGAATCCTTAAAGCTATATGCAGCTGCTATCAAATTTAAGCAATGGCAAAATGTTTTGGCTTTGAGGAAGCGGGAATAAGAAAGTTAAAGGAAATCGCCGATTAAATGAGGGGAAATAGGTTAAGTTTGCTGTGGAAGAGTATATAAAAAGGTTTGCGTGGTGGGAGATAAAAATATTGAAGGGTTCATTCCGAGCATTCCGGAATCATAGGAAGTTTTAGACAATGCGATTCAGTTCTATGCGAACAACAACCACTAATCTGCTAATGACTGGATTGCTATCCTCCGTGCCAAAGGAATACAGGTCCATAAGTCAGGCCTCATTCCTCCTAAAAAAGCTGAAAAAATTCTTGACACTCACATCAGGGACACTCTGTCGTCAGGGGTCTTGGCCAAGGCACAACATGCATACAATAAGGGCAAGTCCATAGAGACTGCTCTACTCTACACTCGTTAGTACAACACATTGAGAATACAAAAAATATGCTTGAGGGGTATTGCTCAATATTTACGCAGCTTTCAATAATATCTCAAAGGAAGCTATTATGAATAGCATCGAACAAAAAGACATATAACTCGCTATCTAGTTGTGAATTACAAGTTTTTTAGGCCACAGGAAAATAAGAGCGGAGTGTAACGACACTAGAGTAACCGGGCAGGTATGCAGTGGCACACGGTAAGGTGGTATACTCTCACCATTATTATGGCTACTAACGGTCAACAAATTACTGAAGGAATTCGAGGGGAAAGCACCCAAACTAGTGGCGAATGCATACGACATAGCCGCGGTAAGTAGTAACAGAGAAGTACCTAGACACTATCAGTAATGTAATTAACAGCGCCCTGAAAACTATTGCCCAATGGGCATCTCGAGCGGGGTAGACAAAACAGACCCGATGCTATTCACAAGAAGTTATAAGGTCCCAGTGTGGAGACCTCCGAGGCTGCGTAGCATCGAGCTGTCAATTAATGACCACAAAAAGTATTTAGGAGTAGTCTTGGATAATACCGAGGGTTTCGCACAACGATTGAGGAGGAGAGATGGTGCAAGCGAATGACACCTAGTCGTGGATCCCTAAATATTTTCACGCACGGCTCTAAACTGGTAACGGGAGTGGGTGCCGGAAAATACTGCCGGGGACTGAACGTCAGGCGGGCAGTATGGTTACCTGACCAGTGCAGCATACTTCAAGGACGGGTTTTCGTTATGAGGATAATCAACTCAAAAGTAAACGTTACGTAGGCAGTAAGGCGGAAATTTAAGTTACCTCATATAGTATTTCATCCAAAAACGCCATTCGCAGCCCGGAAGCCTTTGGCAGGCTGGCCGCAATCAGAGGGCTGCATATCTATTAGATGTCCGGCCACAAAGGAATGTATGATAATGAAATAGCAGATGGGACTACCAAGAGCGCCACCAGTCTAACACTCGAACAAACAAACCACGCACATAGCCCACTCCAACACTTGTATAACGAAATAGACGATAATATGATTAGGCAGTTCAAGGCTAGATGGAATGAATTAACCACCTGCAAAACTGTAAAAACTATGTGCGATAACAGCGAAAGCAATTATACTTGCTTCTTGTTACGGCTATCAAAGAATGATTGCAGAGTTGTTACCGGATTGCTTACTGGGTATATCCTGGTAGCTGCTCATGCACAAAAAATGGGTATCACTAACGTGGGCAGGCACGACTGGTAATAGGCATCATTATGGGCCACTGTTTCATGGGAAAGCACGTCATTGAAATGAGCTTTCCGTGACATGGAAGAAATCGAAAGGTTCAAAAACTTTCTGAGCCACTGCCCGGTACTGCTAGACTTAGTCAGCGGAGTCTCCATCAGCACTTGTTAGCCTGTCTGTCGGATCTAAACTCGACGAACATCTGCCAACTACAACGCTTCATTAGACAAACAAACTACTTCTATATCTAGGTCAGATTCAATATGGAGTCACAGCAGCGCGGTAACCATAGTAGCATTAAATAACCTAATATTCACAGCGTCGACGAATATTGTCACTCACATCACTGCCAGAAGTTTCATATAATTTCGAAGTTTTCATGGACTTTGCCTACACCACCAATAATGTCAATTCGCAAAAGGTGATCTAGTTAGAATATTTTGGAATCCGCCAGTGGAAAGTGCTAGAATATTGGTACTACCATTTCGATATGTCAATCTGTAGCCATGCAGATTATTTGGAAGAAAACAAATACATTTGGAAGAACAATTGAATTGACCTCGTTTAACTTGCGAATTTCATATATTATATCAACAAGTGACATAACGAAAATAATTATGACAATGTTAATAAAGCAAAGCTTAAATTATCAAAATACCTTACGAAAATTATCGCACTTTCGTGTTATCACGAATATCGGTGATGCCAAAAGCGTTCAGTTATGTAATTTAAAAAATAAGTATACCCAAGACCAACAGTAAAATCTGCATTGCGGATTACTTTGCTACCTTCAGAAGAGAGTTTATTACTTCAGTGCTAAGCTAAGGTTAAATGCTCCTGACCTTGCCATTGAGAGATATTTACATTATTTAAACGGTACATACATTTTCATGTGGCTTTCAGCATTTACAACACGTTTGCATACTTATACATATTTGGTTTTGAATGCATTGTATTGCAAGTAGTACATACACTGAACACTCGAAGGCATTGAATTATTGCTGGCTGATAAAAGTATAATAAGAACCAGCCCAATAGCAATGCGAGTGTGTGGGTGTGAAAGCTGTAGGCAAATATGTCTTCAAGGGATTACCACGACTGCGAACTTGGAAATTTATAACTGCAAGAATTGTAGCAGTGCAAGTGTCGTGTGTATTTAAGTAAGTAGAGGAATTAAACGAAGCGAATAAGTGGATGAACCTATACAAATATGTATTTCAGTACATTTACTTTTGAAACTGAAAAAATTGCTAATTCAATTAAAGCTAGTAAGTAAAGTTGTATAATTAATAATTTATTAAGATTGGTGTGATAGGAAGCGTAAATGACAGATGAACTAATTAACTTGCAGGTGGACTAACAGCATCCAGCTGATCCATGATAATAAAACTTCTGTGTCTCATATAATCCGTTATTTCCGAGTGGTAGGAGGTGCGTGTTAAAGGTCGTTAGGTCCCATGTTTGATTCCAATCCAGCGAAAATCCATGGAAAATTTTTTTTTCTAACGGAGATGGGTTCTGAGAAGTCAATTTTAAATCTTCATGTGAGCTTTTGCTACGAAAAAAGCTTGTCATAAAATCTATCTGGCGTTCGAGGGTGGGGTAAAACTCCATTTGTGTCGCAAATCCAAGACGAACTCCACAAATTGGAGAAGAAGATCAGTCAACACTTTTTTCACGTTTTCATTATCACTTTTCCAAAAGATAAATGGTAGTTAGATTAGCTCGATACTGGCCAAATCAAAAAATTGGCTACATTTTTAATCTTTAATACTTATTAAGTGACCACCTAACGAAAAATTCAACGTCGAAAAATTCCCCTTTAGTACACTACGAACATAGTAAAAAGACAATTCTAATCTCACTTTAATG
>JAPVRG010294896.1:0-12536 GCA_029783565.1 Rhagoletis cerasi
AATAATACTATTTATTGTTTATTAATTTATACATTAAAATTATTTTCTACTTTTGAGTTTATCCTATTGTAAAAGCGTGTTTTTTAGTTTTTTAAACTATATTTATTGATTTTTATTTTTTCGATCATTTTTAACCGTTATAACGGAGACTGCTTTTTTATGACCGCTTTAATCTTTTATGATCTAAAAATAAAAATCATGATATTTAACGATTATTTTCTGTGCCTGCATAGTTCACAATAGGACACAATTTTTCTCTGACGGTAACACTGGAATAGTTCCTTAAAATCGTTTGGTTAATATTTGATTAAAATTTCCTTTAATCGGTAGCTTTAAATGAAAAATTAGTTTTCACCAAATCCTGGGCTCGAATCGTGACAATCGTGAACGAACAAGTAGTTTTATGCAGCATTAGTTTCGCGGGGATACTAAAATCAGACATAGCGGCATAAAGGTAACTTCTCATAAAAATACAATCGCCGTTTGGCGATTTTAAACCCTCGTTATACTAGGAATGCTGATCCCACCAAAGCACACTTAAATTCCCATCGTCGAGCATGCGCTCATTTGACCATATTCCGCCCCCTCAGGGGGATTCCTTGGGTTGCGGGAGTTGATTCCGTGGTGAATTAATTCCCGTAGCTCATTGAATCACGGGTGTGACAACCCCGAGGTACCCTAGTCAACGGTCCCAGTCCGGAGTGGTGGTTTGCTCAACTGGCAGAAGTTTCGGCTTCAAGGTCTGACCAGAGTCTTAATCTGGTACCACGGGGGAACAGGAGCCCCCAGAGCATTCTATATTTGCTCTGGGCTGCTCCTTTAGGGTACGGCCCTTCGGTGAGTATCGTGGTGGCTGTGGTTTAAAGCCCAAATGCGGGTAGAGTTAGCTTGTCGGCTCAATGTGGTGTTGCATTGCAACCGGGTGCCAGACCCATAGCACGGCAGAGTTGGTACCGACAAAATGGTTGCATTACTGGGCGGCAGGTACACACGTTAAACAGTGACTCATCTGACCACATTCTGCATGAAAGTTGATGCATGCACCTTATCAACTCCTCGCCGCCGCACTTGAATAGTTCAGCTGGCAGGCCGTCAGCTCCAGCATCTTTGTAATTTTTCAGCCTCGTAATTGATATTTGTACCTCGTCATAGTCAGACGGTAGTATATCGCTTCCGTCGTCATAGACTGGGGCTGGAGTTCATATGGTCCACTACTTTCAGTGGTGCTACCATTCAACAGGTTGATGAGGTGTTTCCTCCATAATTTAAATACGTTCCGACCACTGGTCAGTGGTTGTTGTTCTTGTAGCGGCTTACTTAGCCGTGCCTAGATCGGCTTATCTCTCAGTTGTTGTCATAAAGTTCAACTAACGGGAGGCCCAAGAAGTTTGCTACTCCCATTAGATTGGTCCAAAGGGAGTGGAACTTTAGTTGTGTTGGGTTTAAGGGACATGCGTAAAGATGTATCGAGTCATGTGGTGACTCTCCGCATTCCGGGCGAGAATTGGGAACATCCGGATTCAGCCTGCTCAGGTACGAGTTTAACCTGCTTCAATATCCGAAGCGCAGTTGTGCCAACGAAGTGCTAGTCTCTTGTCCACGTCCGGCAGTTGGGTTCCTAAAACGGCATTCACAGGTCTGGAGGCCATGTAACTTAGGACCGACTCTCTGCGAATGCCGTTTATGGCCTGACGGAATTTCGTTGGATTCAGAGGCCATCTAATAAACCTCTGGACTTTGTCCGTCATTTCTTAGAGGTACCTTCGGACGTGCCTGGGCGAGGACTCTGCATCAAGCAGTTGGTTCGGATGTCCACGATGGTGACATCGCTCCTGTGCTCCTGAACTGAGAGCATCTGGGCCTCGTCGTGTAGGTGGTGTTGTGCGGACATCAGAAGGCATCCCTTAGCAGTCCGAAGTGCTGTGTTCTGAAAGGTTTGTAGCTTCATCCACTGTGTCCAACTTATCCCAGGCGCTGCATAGTTTAGAACCGGCCGGCCAATTACCTTGTATGTTGCCAACGACGTTTCTTCGTCCTTGTCCCAAGTGCTGCCGGATAGTGACTTGAGGATTTTGTTGCGGCTCTGTACTCTATTGACAATTGCGGTTGTTTGCTCTGAGAAAGAGAGCAGACTGTCGAAGGTAACTTCGAGAATTTTCGGGTTGTTCACCGTCCGAATAGATTCACCATCGACGTGAATTCCCAGTTATAGTTTGACCTCGTTGGTCCAGGTGGTAAAAAGGGTTGCCGCCTCTCTACTTTGATTACGGAAAATACGATCACAGCGTGGCCCTGTTGGAGGCATCTTTTTTCTCTGGAGCTTCGTGGCATCCCTTCGTACCAGTTTTTCTTTCGGGCTCGATGATATTCGACTACATTTTCCGGGGCGGTAGGTAGATATTGAGCGGGAAATGTGGCTTTACTACTTTATTGTAAAGCATCGATCTTAATGATCTTCACAGTAGTCTTTGTATAATCGATAAGTACACAGATTACAGAATTGCATGGTTTTAGCTGCCTACATATGAGAGTTATGTCTCCAAAACTTATATCTGAACAATCAGTGGTATGAGAGATATGACTTATATAGCACCGATTTCCTCAGTAGACCTTGTATGATGAGTAAGTAAATTGCAAGGGTTGAGCTGGGATTCTCTTCCTCATAGGTATATACTTATGTATTTTGTTCTGACATAAATGTTATGTAGACGTGCAGGACATTTCTCTAATCATATTCTCCGTGGAGAGTTTGATATAAAATTTCATACAAAGACTATTTATGGCTACAAATTTAATGGGTATCGGTTGCGGCAATATTGATATTTTTTTTAGGTAAAATATCAGAATCAGCAAATATAAAAATTTTGCATACGCTTCTCTTATGAATCAAATTTGAATAACTTAATTTTTCTTCAAAAAACTAACATTCCAAAACAACTCCTTTGCAACGTGTTTTGTATAAGCTATAAAATTGTTTAACAACTTTCGTTTCATCAATGGCAATATCAATTGATTGATCTCATAAAAGTGACGCCACTCAGTTATGCTTGCGTCTGCTACATATATGTACGAGCATGTGATATATACATATGTGCTTAGTAAAACCATCATAGATACAATCGTAGATGAAAGTCATTGAAAGTCACTTGCAAGCAACCAACAATCAACTTTTGTGGCAAACATTAAAATGGCAAATAAAACGTTAACAACACCAATGAGTGTGCGCATGTGCCAATACTATTTTATTTGGTTGGATATACACATCTACGTATACGCATATGTGTACATACATATGTATGTGCATTTCTAGAAGAAAAAACATAAAAATGTGAATTGAGGAACAGCACAAGAAAGTAATAATGGGCAATTGCCACTTGTCAGTTGTGCAACCAGGCATAATTAGCGCCTTTAAAGATTGTGCGTGTGTGCGTTTGGGACATGCACAAAAATGTTCGCCAACAGCAGCAGTAACAATGCAAAACATACAAACAACATTTGCAGCTAATTTTGACTTAAAGCCATGCAACGCATGCAATCATGCAACAAATTGTTCATCATTAAAGTGAATTAGTTTTTCAATTTTCAAATGAACGCCATAAAATAAAGTAGCAGCGAAGTAGTAATAAAGGAGCTTGGCTTTTAATGCAGTAACTTTTTAATAAGCACTCTTTATCGCGGCTGCAGTGTGCTTGCTCCTCGTAATAATATTGCATGCAACATGCGGTGCTAATGAAAATCATTGACTTTATAAGTTGGCTGGTATCGATTTTAGTGCTTTAAAAGGTAAATACTCGTAAAAGATTCGTATGCAAAGATGACGCAATAAAAGCGTGGAAAAGGGTGCGACCGAGGGAAAATTAGAACGAAATCTGTCTGGAGATGGACTGGATATGGGGTGAGATCTAAATAATAACAATAATACTAGTCGACAAATTTTGACGTAATCGCGTTGACCAAAGAAAAAAATTTAGCAAGCACTTCTGACACGCAGCAAACGTTAGAGTGCTTTAAATTAGACAAAGTACCTCATCCCGCGAAAGACAACAGTAATTATTTTTTTGGACTAAGTAACTAAATACAAACCTTTACCTTAAATGCTACAAAAATAAAGCGTCGATGCCTTTCATTAGCGCACCCAAGGGGTGGGTTTTGGGGTGCCGCCTAAATCGCCGTAGTGGCAAAAATGAGATTTGGTAAGTCTGAACAGCAGAAATCGAGCTTCATGCATAAAAATCGTAAAACCGTTATTCCAACAACAGATTGTGCAGCTAGATAAAATACCGCCTATCAAGTAAACGTCGTTAAAGAAAATCACTTTTGTCGCGCTCCTGTAAAATTTGAGTGCCGTAGGTTAGGCGGTTTTGCAAAGGCATCGACGAAAAAACACTTGGAGTGTCGTCAGGCCGATATTTTTTGTGCGTTCGTGAGCGTAGCAAAATTTTATTATTGTTTGCGTGAGCGTGCGTGATGTGATTTCAAATTTCCTCACGCGCGTATCTCTACCCGATAGAAGAACTAGAGGAAGATGCATCAAACTCTTGTGGAACTTGAATACGGAAATGATCAGAAAAAGCTTAAGGATCTCTCTCAAGCAGCATGTTTTTTTTTATACGAACGTTGGGATAGCGCACTATCCATCAAGTGGCCCGTATGAAACTCCGATGAAGCCCACCTCCCCGGGACAGCTTTCGCATTTCATCAGAGAGGGGCCGTGGCATACAGAATGCCTCACTCCATAACGCTATTTCCATATTCCCCAATCCACATTCATGATAAGGGGTTCAGGAGCGTTTTGCCGACTGTGTTCCGGGAAAGATTTCCTGTGGAGTAAAAAACAAGAGTGAAACATAATTAATTTCTTAACAAGGTTATTGAGCTTTGTACCACGATTTGTTTTTAGGAAAATGGAAAAAACAACACAGTCTAAGCGGTAGAAGTTATAGCTGCTATTTCAAGTTTAAATAGCGGCGAATCAGCTGCACTTGATAGGAGTAGTGTGTATAGGGAAATGGATAAGCAACAACAGCTTTCGGGGTGTACATAGCTCAGTGGTTAGCGCTGCTGGCTTTGAACATCGATGATGCGGTTCGATCCCTGCTGAAGTCTAGAAAAAGAAATCTGATGAGGAGATGTGGTGGTGATCTCCGAAATAGCAGCTATAATTTCTACCGCTTAGACTTTGTTGCTTTTCCATTTTTCTTAAAAACAAATCGTGGTACAAAACTCAATAACCTTGTTAAAAAATAAATATAATTACGCCACAATAATAAAAGCAAAAAAAAATAATTAATTTCAATTACTTCATTTATTTCAGTGATTATAGCCACTCTATCCGGCGGCGTTGTTCCCTTACTCTGAGCTCACTCATGATTGCTTTACTGAGAGATTTCACTCCGTCCCAGACCTTATTGTCATTTAACATATATGAAAGCACGTTTTCAGGACTCGCACTAAACAGAATCAAATCTTTTAATTCGTTTTTTTAACAGAAAAAGAAGGGCATGTAAAGAATATATGGTCGGAAGTTTCCGGTACACTTCCACATGAATCACACGCCATTGTGCCATCATGACCATACTTGCACAAGTACTGTCTGAAACAGCCATGTCCACTCAGCAGCTGGGCCATATAGGAATCTACTTCGCCATGTGACCTGTTTATCCAGGCTTCTTTGCTCGGGATGAATTTTAAAGTCCAACGACCTAACGAAGACGCTTCCCACCATTGTTGCCATTGGGCGAGGCTTTTTTGGCGTTCGACCGCGATCTCGTGCTTAGAGAGGGCTCTGCCTTTGGATTGGGAGGTCAAATAGGTGCGCTGGATCTCGCTAGCCATTAGATCAACAGGCATTTATACCAGCAATCACACTGGCCGCATCATGCGAAACTGTCCGGAAAGCACTATATATACGTTGGGCACTAAGCCGGAAAATCGAATTTAATGTAATGCATGTAGGTACAGACATACGTGATAGGCGCTCTGGCTGCCTAAGATAAGTACTTCCTTAAATGTACTACCTGGAACCAGTTCGGAATCCCAATTGACGATGCAGTGATGAAAACCGATAACAAAACCCAGTAAAGCGGATTCAAAGTTTTCAAGTCCTACCAGTTTAACATCTTTCTAAGAGCTTAACCGTCGCTATTCGCTTGCTTGGTTTCTTACAATATCAAGTGGGTGCCGGTCTTGGAGCAACGTGTCCATTAAATGTTTGAAACCACAAAATGTGATTGTAAGTAAGATTTCGGTCCCGCCACGTACAAATGCTTTGCAATGAAAAGTTACAAGTATCGAATGGGATCCCTGGCAAACGTTTTAAGTACTCTGATTCAGGAGCAAGCATCTGAAAAGTTCGGTCCCTTAATGGGAAAGTTACTTTCGCTCACTCTGGTGAACGAGTGTCTCGCCACAATTCGCACCAAAGCGGGATACATCTCAATTTATTATAAGATACCGTTGCGTTTAAATACAAGAGAGGAGATCGACGTTGAAAATGTGCTATCACAATAGGCAGCCAACAGATTTGCCACTAAGCTTCCACGTTGGCTCTCAGCGTGCACTAAGCAATACATCGACCTCTGGGAGCCATGTACTCACATTTCTCGTTCGATACGTGCCGCAGTTAATAAAAAATTGAATTTCAGCAATTGCGCTGAAATAATTTGTACGACGAATACTGCAATGTCGCCGCAGAGAAACTCTGCCTACAGGGCGCAACACGAGTTGTCCGCGAGTGTGATCGAGAGTTTAAAAAAAAAAAAACGTATAATAAGCAATACACAGAAATACGTGATGCTGGCTAACAGAAAATACGTTCAAAAATTTTCCATAAGGTACCAAGGATTTAAAGATTATGACCTGGTAACAGATGTCCAGAGTACCGAGCCATCAATCGATGATGGCGGAATCGATGTTTCGTTCTCTGACCATGATGACATTCGAATAGCAATAGCACGACTCCAAAATAATAAATTGGCTGGAGCCGACATTTTGCTAATATGATGGCAAGAAGCAGGTGAGGTACATGGGCTAACTTCTAACTTTGGCATGCTCTGCCCCAATCCAAAAAAATGGTGATCCGGGCATACGTGTAAGTATTGTACTAAGCAATACATCGACCTCTGGGAGCCATGTACTCACATTTTTCGTTCGATACGTGCCGCTGTTAATAAAAATTTGAATTTCAGCAATTGCGCTGAAATAATTTGTACGACGAATACTGCAATGTCGCCGCAGAGAAACTCTGCCTACAGGGCGCAACACGAGTTGTCCGCGAGTGTGATCGAGAGTTGAAAAAAAAAAAAAACGTATAATAAGCAATACACAGAAATACGTGATGCTGGCTAACAGAAAATACGTTCAAAAATTTTCCATAAGGTACCAAGGATTTAAAGATTATGACCTGGTAACAGATGTCCAGAGTACCGAGCCATCAATCGATGATGGCGGAATCGATGTTTCGTTCTCTGACCATGATGACATTCGAATAGCAATAGCACGACTCCAAAATAATAAATTGGCTGGAGCCGACATTTTGCTAATATGATGGCAAGAAGCGGGTGAGGTACATGGGCTAACTTCTAACTTTGGCATGCTCTGCCCCAATCCAAAAAAATGGTGATCCGGGCATACGTGTAAGTATTGTACTAATTGGGCCTTATCAGTGTGGCTTTAAGCCTGGTAGATCCACCACAGACTAGGTATTGATCATTCGCCAATCTTGAAAAAGACCCGCGAGAGTGAGATCAACACACACCATCTATTTGTCGATTCCAAATCCGCTTTCGATAGTGCAAATAGAAGACCGCTTTATTCCGCTTTGTCTTAATTGGATTTCCCCGCGAAACTAACAGGACTGCGTGAAATGACGTTGAGTAATAACACCAGTTCCGTCAAAATATGGTTAGACCAATATGAGCCATTTGATACCAAACGAGGTCTCATACAAAACGATTCCCTGTCGTGTGATTTCTTTAATCTAATGGCGGAGAAGATAATAAGAGCTGCAGAACTGAACTACTCAGCTACCAACTTTTTACAATGATATCGACGGCCTGCTCAACCTTCTCAAGATTAGATGTAGAAGACAGGCACATGAGTCTGGTGGTGAACGAGTACAAAACGAGGTATCTCATGTTATCAAATAAGCAGTCAGCGCGTATGCGTCTGGGCACCTACGACACTTTTGACAATTATAATTTTGAAATTCTTGCGGATTGTTGGGAACCAGCTTTAGATAGATGGATAGATAGATAAACCGGGTATGTAAGAACAAGAGACATTGCGATCTGAAAGGTCTTTTGTATCTCTAAAGAGAGCCCCTAACCTTGTATGCCAAAGACACTCTCGGCTTCCTAAATAAATCCTAAAGGATCTTGGTAGTCGAATTCCTTAAAAAGGGGTTGACCATTGGACCGTAAAAATAAATTAATCTTTGTCTAGTCAAGGCCGGACAGTCACAAAAAATGTGCTCAGAAGTTCTTGATCCTCAGCTGAGTAGCCAATTGAGAAGTAAAGTCCTCTCTTGACTAACGAAAATCACACTTTACAAGTCTCTCATCTTGCCCGTCCTGATGTATGGCGCAGAAGCACGGACAATGAAAACATCTGATCAGGTTCGTGGAATGCTCAAGAGAAAGGTTTTAGCGAAGATTTATGGGACGCAGCGGACTAAAATACAGGCTCGGCCAAGCTGTATGAATGGACACAAGCGCTCCAGTTGAGAAAGTATACAACAATCGAGCCAATAAAATGGTAGCGCCATGAGCGTTGTGTGCGTAAGTGTCGCCCAGCTGGAATTTGGATGAGACCAGTCACTACACCCTAACCAAGCCTCAGTCAGGTCTGTCTACATATCTAAGACCTTGATTCTTATAAACATTTAGTTTAAATAATAAATTTTTAAGACTCAATTATTTACATAGTATGCATGCATACTCTCTGTCCCGCCACTGCTTCACGTGTATTGCTTGCCTGTTTTTTGCCACTAAGCTCTAGCAAACGGGACCTGCTTATTCAGCATGAGCACGCCCACTAAATCTAATTCTTTGTGATTGAACACAACCAAAATATAATCGCATTAATTAAGAAACGATGCTAAATCGTATAAACTTGTTACAAGTTCTACTGAAATTGGAAGTTAATTGCCAATAAATTTGGTGTCAATGAGACTTGTTAACGCTTTTTAAATTATAATCTTTTTGGGAAGCAAATATGTAGAAGGAAGCAAATCAGCCATAACTGCTATTCAAAAAGCAATAAAAATAAGCATTTCGTAGAGAATGTAGGTAAGAAATTTCCCACAACTTTAATATTTGTGGAATTGGTTTCACGTTTACGTACATATTTACTTGTGAAAAATTTGATTAACGTGCAGCTTATGATTCCATGTAAATCTGATTTGGTCTTTGTTATTTATTTCTAACTAGTTAACTTACTCTTTGTTGTAGCAAAATCAAACTATTTGTCTTCTGCTCTCAAGTGGAATTTTTGAATTTATTATCGAAAATATTTACACCTTCGCTTTGTTCACTGCTCGTAGTCTGAAAATTAATCCAAATAAATTGGACAGTTGCCTTTTGAAGTCGTTCATTATGCGCATAAAAACATTTCTTAATTCTTGTTCTATTTTGAACTTTTTTTTTCTTTTACTACAATAATTCTTTTTTAACTTTTTCTCATTCAGCCTAATCCTCCGAGTTGACTGTCAACAACTGTGTGCCGCCTGACCGCCTCGCGGCAGTTGGAAAAACTCTAAGTGGAAAAATTGTATAATTAAATAGTTAAGCGATGCAGGTGTGCTGGCCACCACTGCTGGTCTTTAGTGGCTCTTCAACGCAGTAACGCCTAGAGAAATACAAAAGTACAAATATGTATGTATATTTTTTTGTATTTCTTATACATTTTGTTGTTATTTCTTGTCGTTTTGTGATCAACGGTCCCTAGAAAAACTCGACGGCTGACATTCAAATGCAAATGAATGAGCAAAGTTCGGAAATTCTCAGCGCAACTCTCTGTCATCCTTAGACCCAGCTATGCATGCAGCTAAAAGCTAGCTAGCTGGCTGGCTGGTCAAAGGGTTGGCTGCTGCCATTGAAATAGTTCATAAATTAGTTAAGCAGTGCCATTCGCAGTCCCGTTCTCATTCCCATACCAATTCCTTTTACAGTGCACAGCAGTTCACAAGTTCCAAGCTGGCACTAGTTAAGTTAGATTTTTAGTTAAGCCGACCGACCTACGCGAACGTATGCAGCTTTGCCATAAAATTATAAAAAAAAAGTAACAACAACTGCATTTACAATAGCAATAAAATAGTGAATGAGAAATACAGAATTGTATAATAAAAAATGTTGAAGGGGTTAACCCTTTTTTCGCTCGGGCCGTTTATCGCTTAGACAGTTGTCCGATTTTGTTGTTATCACTCTTGCATTTGTTGTTATTTTTTGTTGTTTTTGAACTTGCTTGGCCACATCTCCAAGGGTTTTTCAACACATTCCGGCTGGCAGGAACTTTGATCTTTTGACGATTTAATTTTGTGCGCAACGCACTCCTGCCGGACAGAGGCTCTTTAAAAGGTAGGAAAATGCGGGAATACAAAAAACTAAGCCGGCAATAACAACGGCTAACTCATTAACGGCCAGGTCAGGTTGTTCGTATTGTATTGTTGGCCCGATTGGATATTCGGCCGTTGGGCAGTTACTTGCTTATTGTGCACTGGTCACTTCAGTTGGTCAGTTAGTTGCGTTTATGTGCGTTTGTGTATGCACATGGAATTTATTTAATTCGAAATGTAAGCTGTCAGGTGTTAATTTATGCCAACGCACACATTTGAATAAATATTTAACGCGCAACTCATTAAGAATCAGCTTGTTTTCCCTCCAGTTTGTGCGCCACTCTTAAATATTGTCCGTCTGAATTTAATTATACCTTTTTTCGAGGCTTCAATTATTTCAATTTTAAATTGTGCAAAATAGAAGAGGTAACTATCAAGATTAAATGACATTTAGGCACACAAACTACTTCAAGGCGAAATAGTTTTTAATTAAAATGCAAATATGTATGTTTAAAATTGATTTATTTCACACTTGTGATAATTAAAATTGATATACATACATAAATATGTATTAAAGACAAAGGTTTAAAAATTTTAGCTCCTCAACCTCCGCATTACTATGTACACAGGCGTGAGCCATAAATCCGCTTTTTTGGAATTTTTATTGCCACTAGCAAAAATATGGTACATATGGTACCGTAAATTATGCTCTAAACATAATCTGTGCGAAAGATGAACATTTTTGGTCAATGTCAAGTCCACCAAAGTTCAATGTGTTCAAAAAAATTTTATTTTTATGAAAGTGTGTTTCCTTTACAAAAACGACTGTTTGTGAGGAATTGAATTTATTATATAATTAGTAGTTTATTAATTATATTTCACCCATACCGATATAAACTGAAGTAGTCATAAGCGTGCGGTGTCACGGCCCTTTTCCTAAAGTCAATAAAAATCTTTCATCTTGTTAAGGGATTGTTGTGAGTACCAATTTTGAGTAAATTACCGTTTCTAAATTTCGGAATATCGATGTTTTCATATATCTGAAATTTACCGTTACATGAGAAGTGGGCGTAATTTTGGCCCGATTTCAAACATTTTCAACAGCCTGCTTTTTTGTGTCAAGTACATTAAGCTTACCGAGTTTGGTAGAAATAGATAAAACTGTTACCGAAATACACATATGTAGTCATAAGTGAGCGGTGCCACGCCCATTTTCACAAAAATTTGTTATAATCGTGCTTCCTGCTAAGGAATTATTGAAAGTAAATTAGCTTTAGTAGTTACTGATTTATCGAAGATTTCGTATTTCAGTAATTGACCGTTACATGGAAAGTGGGCATGGTTATAATCCGATTTCAAAACTTTTCAACCCTTTTCTATGTTGGACCAAGATCAACACTTATGCCAAGTGGGCTTGGCTACGCCCCTTTTTCAAAATTGTTTAATATTCTTATTCAGTAGTTACTAAAATATCGCAGTTTTTGTATTTCTGCAAACTACCGTTATATGGGAGGTAGGCGCGGTTATTGTCCGATTTCGCCCATTTTTTATACCATCCGTACTCATCCCAATAGAAGTACGCTTAGAAAGTTTAGTTGAGATATCTGAATTTGTACTCGAGTTATCGTGCGGACGGACGGACAGACAGACATGGCTTCATCGATTTCTCTCTCCATTCTGAGCATTTTGGTATTCATATCAGTGATGGAAAAGTAAGCACAATTGTGCATTTTTCCGCCCTTTCGACACCAGTCGGCACTTTACGCACAATCGACTGATTTTTGGCACTATTTGGCGAAAGCCGAAAATATGCATATTGTTACGATTATCCTTTTGATCCTTGATAATTTCCCAAATTCTTCGGGTTCGATCACTGGATTGTTAAATTAAAATGCCCAATGTACAGTACGACTAACTTTATTGAACAATAAACACTTTACAATACTTGCTTAGTACAAACTTACTGATAACTTGCTTTCCAGCA
>JAPVRG010294927.1:3271-15437 GCA_029783565.1 Rhagoletis cerasi
TGACCAGATAAACTGCCTGTAGCAGATTACGGATTAGTCTCTTGGGAACTGGTTTTCTGCATAATCTACTTTGCTAATTGATTTTTCGTCTTTGAAATGCCTCCGGGCAACGCCGGGTATTGCAGCTAGTTTCATATATTTTTGAAAATATATATATATGTATATATTATATAAAATGATCTACATCTATAATTTCCGATATGTGGCCGTTTGAATGTGCGCAATTATTTCTTTTTAAGCTATTGGGGAAATCGTTTTGTATTTGGAGTTGTATGATCCAGGCATATGAGCACCAGTATTCGATATCATTATAGCGAAAGGTTTCAAAAATTTAGCCGAAAAAAGTGGCCAAGAAAATATTAAATTCATTGAGCCGCCCATGTGATGATTAGACACTTTTCTCCGTGTAGTAGTTTAAAAGTACACACGTATTCTACAACTGACGCAAAAATCGTAATATGTTGTCTCTCTTTGATTTCGGAATAAAAACACATTGTGAGCATACGGCACTGGCAATATAGAAGTATTACATATATGGTTAAAGGTAAGTTTTGTTCTATCTTTGCAGCCCATTACATGTAAAAATCTCCGTTCCGCCTCTTTCAGTGTGAGCAACTGCAGCATCGCCAAACTCCGACTTGTTTCGCTTGCCGCCGCTCAGCTCGGAACGGCTTTCTATTTGTAGATACCCTAAAGCAGCTGGAACATTCAGCAATGTCTGTAAGCAAGCTTTAATTGATGGCATTGCGTCAGTAGAGGTTCATCACGCTCTGATTGATTGGATGATCAACATGTTACGCTGTACAAAGATCTCGGCGCTATGGGACTTTAAAGAGAACACCTCGTACACGCATAGGGGTACAGAATAGAGATGTGCGCAGGATATCGGCACCCGCGGGAACTAATTCTAAAATGGCCAGGAGAAGCGGCATCGGGAAGGTGTTTAAAAATTTGCGGGCAGGACAGGGAAAAATTCTTTCTCGACATTCCCGATAAAACCAGCAACTTCCAAAAATTCAGAAAATCTTCCTTAGACACGTTATACATACATATGTATGAAACTAGCACATTTTAATGTTATTTTGAGCAAAAACAAACCGAAAAGCAAAACAGAATAATGCTGGATTTCCACTCGGCATTAAATGGCAAACATTGTAATGACACAGTTGGGCATTAAAAAATAATCGGGCCATTACTTTCAAAAAATAATCATTAAGTTCATTTCCACACGGCATTTTTTAAATGGCACCAATTTTTCGTAATTTCAATGCCGAGTGGAAATTCGGCATAAGACATACTACGGAAATTAAATCGACCGAGTGAGCGTATAAACATTTTTATTGACAAACCCTTCAAAGTCAGTCTTCTGGCAGTGTAAAAGTATAAACAGAATCAATTCGCAGAGCAAACTTCGTCGGAGAAAAGTTCGCTGTCAGAATTAAAACACACTGCAGTATATGAGATTGCACACAACCAAAGCGATGAAGCTCGTCTGACGAAATTGTTCCTTGATTTTCCAAGCAGATAATTATACGGTGTTACAAAACAAAAAAAAAAATGGCATGAACTTTTAAGATGACTAGTAGACATGGTAGGTATGTGGTGTAGTGGTAAGCAGTGCGCGCTTTCGCTCCGCAGGCCTGGGTTCAAGCCATGGCCAAAGCAACATCGCAAAAAAATTTTAGAAAAAAGGTTTTTTCTTAACAGCGGTCGCCCCTCGGCAGGCAATGGCAAACCTCCGAGGGTACTTTGCCATGAAAAAGCTTCTCATAAAAATACAATCGCCGTTCGGAGTCGGCGTTGAACTGTAGGTCCCTCCCCTTTGTGTGACAACATCAAGGCGCACGCCATAAATCGGAGGAGAAGCTCGGCCAAACACTAACATATGTGTAAGCGCCAATCTATTATTATTATTATTAGTAGACATGGTAGATCTGGTCGAGTATAACACAAAACCATGTTTCAAAGTTTTCATACACCCCAAAATCTTGGATTACGGTTAAAAACCGGTTTTTTGTATCTTTGCACACTTAAAAGCCTGTAACCTGGTTGACTCCTGTTTAATAAAACTCTCTAATGTACGTTGGCATACAATTTTATACAATTTTTTATTGATATCAAGTTCTTTAAATTGCTTTTGTTTTATAATTTTGTTTACATATTTTATGCGGAAATTAATCAGACATTTGAAAAACATCCTGTTTATTTCCATACTAATGGAAATATCCTTACTTTTTTCTATTAACATATCACATAAATTTTGTACATTGCAAGTTTAGCCCCTATTTGCTCAGCATCCCGTATGACTTGTGTTGGAACTGCGTCAGGACATAGACGTTTACGCTTCACGCCTGAAAGAGAAATATCAGCCGATTCAAATTGTTTTTCACAGATATGTACTCTGGGTGGCAGTGATGTTACACACGGGATTTCCCACTTTTTTTTTTTTGAAAATTCATCTCGCGGGACACTAAAAACTGAGTCAGTGCATCTAGCACTTTTGCACAAAAAACACGAATTTCTTGGCATTTGGGTTTTCAATTTATTTTATTTTAGAAAAGTTGAAAATATTTTTCACAAGAAAATATTAAAATGAATTTCATTTGAGTTAACGCAAATGACAACTTGTAAACAAATATCAACCAATACAATCAAACAAATTGTCAAATTGTCAAATAAGCATATTTACATTTTTTGTTTTGCTTATTTGGATTACTGTATGTATACTGTGCATCAGACAATGCTGCCATGAAAATAGCAATACATGCACACTTCTTCAATTGTCTCAATCACTGTGTTCAATATTTTCATGACATTAAATCGGACATTGAATTGACGCATGCAGACAATAATTTTGTCAGGACGCCTACGTCGCGGGGACAATTATCAGCGTTTTTGACAACTTATACATGTTGTTTATTTTTATGACAGCATTGGCAGGTGTAATCGAAAATACAGATTTTTTTATTAAAGCATATCGAGCTTTAAATAGACAATCTCAAGGAAATCTGATGGCCTTGAAGCCTTGAGATAAAGCATGAAAGCTCTTTCCGCTGTTCAGTATAAACGCCAGCTTAACAACTCTCTAGGCTCTAGTGATATACCCACTATTTTCACACAATTTGCAGGTATAAGATCCAGCCACCTACACGGCACCTCCACAGCCCTCGCAGCGGTGCATGATGATACAGACCGATACCGCGGACTCGAAGGGTTTCAACGAGCTTATCGTACATTTAAAACGACTATAATCCAGCACGCCAGAAAGAACAGTCTCAAGCTCGTAACTTGCCCCGATGGAGGGTTCACAAAATATATATTTTTGGGCTACAAGGGGAATTTGACATCATGGAGAAGCAACTCCTAATTTCTGATAGGCCAGTTTCCGGTCTCATCTCTTAAGTAATCTAAGAGAGCGGGGCATTGCAAAACTCGTACCTTGCCCTGAGGGTGGGTTACAAATGGAATGGGCATCAATGGGAGCCTTAGCAACTCCTCACTTCTTTTAGTCCGGCTGCCGGCTTAAGAGAATGGTGCTCCTCCCAAGAATGAGTAAAAGTTCATGATATCTTTCTACGATTTTGCAGATAGTTCTTCATGAAAGCTTCTTCAACTTTCTAATTTCGGACTCGGTGGATTCCCAGTCCAGTTTTATAAAGTTCTATGTCAGCAAAAATGTTGCTTCTCCAGGCCCTATTGAAGTGTCGTCTACTTGACACATTCAGATCACAAAGCTCCGTCATACACCAGAGGGCTTTCCTATTCCGTACGCAGAACTGAAGACTAACTAAAATACATAGATTGTCGCCTCCAACATTGAAGAGGCATCGAAAAAATTAAAAAACAAGTTCTATGCAACTTTTAATGCAGGAATTTTCGTATTTTCCACACTGTAACTTTCTATATCTCTGCTGCGCCAATAGTTGTCGCCTTCACTGCCGTTCGCTTACTACGCACTGCTATTGCACTTTTCTTCATTTCAATTTCTGCTGCTGCATCTTTCTTTTCCTCCACTTCACCGCCGCGTTGCAATTTCATAACTATTGCACCGAATTCTTTTTTTTTTTTAATTTAACTTATATTGCATTCTGTTTATTTACATTTATTTATACAAAATAAATCGTATTGATGTGCTGGCTTGCACTTGCGTGCGTGTGTGTGTGTGTCGTGTGTCTTGTGTAGGTGCATTTGTGCAATTTTTTTCGTTAGTCTCATGTCAACGAGTTGGATTGACAGCTGTCAAATGATAAGAATAAAATGCAAACGAATTCAGATGGTGCCGACAGATTCGACTTTGGCTACGCTTGTTGCAAAATGAACGGCAGCAAAAGCGCGCAGAAGCCCAAATGCAAAGAAATATTTACTAGTGTATATGGATTTTAAGAAGCCCGTCCAAAGCAGCAGCCAGAAGCAATAACAACAGCGCAGTACAAGCTGCCAATTTCCAGGGATTGCTAGAGGAGTGCACAATCAAAGGACGCGACGCAAGATGAAGGGAAGCACAGAAGTGAAGTGAAGGCTTTACGGTTTTCGTTCGTTCGATTTTTGGTCATTCGATTTTCGGACAGTCGTATGTTTCATTGTGAGTATGTATGTATGTACATGTCTCGCTTGGCATTTACCGTTTGTTGGCCATTTCGCTGTCGGAATAACTAACTGAGCGACTGAATAATGGATGTGTGTGGGTGGAGTTGGTTGAGGTGATGGAGATGAGCTTGCGTACGAGCACACACACGTATGTGCACTAGACCGTAACAGAAAAAAAAGTTCTAAAAAAAATAATTTTCTGACAAACTTAGGAGTCGCCTTTTAAAAATTTTTCGTCATAACTTCGGCATTTACAGTCGTATCTTAAAGCATGATATGTCGATGTTCTTGTCCGGAGGAGAAAATTGTCTTTGTTCCAAAGTTCATTGACCTCAGGTGCCCCACTCTAGTACTTACCCACCAGATCTCAGTTCTTTGCGCTCTAACGTACAACTCAAATGCCAGTAAATTAAAGCTCACCAAAACCATAAAGCCATTTGGTAGCAAATTTGTATTTGTAGTAAATTTTCGGCATAAAATATCCCAATTATGATTTTTTTTGAAAATGGGCGTGGTCCCGCCCACTTATGATCAACTGCTGTATCTCAGTACCCCTTTCACCAATCCCCACCAAACTCGGAACGAACATTGCTTAGAGTCTAACTTAGTAAACTGTTGAACGGTATTTCAAAGAAATACGAAACCTGCGATAGATCAGAAACTGCTGAAGCTAATTCACTCAATACCTGAGAATATTATCAAAACTACTTCGAAGCGGGGAAAAACACCCCTGCCTATCAGAAAGGTGAAAAAGATAATTAATACGTACGCCGGGTATATAAACTTCGGTTTCGCCCGAACTTATACTTCTTTACTTGTAAAAAAAATTTATTGCCGATTGGCGAAATTTATTACCGAAATATGGCGCCCATGAAAAAGTTCGCCAAAAAAAAATTTTTTTTTTTTCGGAATATCCTTTCAAAAATACTTTAGACTCAGGGGTGTACAACGAACTTTTTTTTGTTTGCTTTCAAGGTGGTTTGGTCTAATGTGCGTATATGTACATATACATACATATGCATGTGGAATAAATGACAAAAGATCACATACAGGAACGTGCATACATACATATGTACATATGTATTTTCGCACTCCCACTTTCTCCAAAATCGTTTTTCCTACTCCTTTCACCACTCTTTGGTGCCCTTTGCACTGCCCTTCACACCACCACTAGCTCCATCAGCCCCACCACACCACAATCATGGTTGGCTATTGACAATCAGTTATCCCCTTTGCCATTCGTTTTATTTAGTCAGTTGACAATTTTTATTGTTGGCACTCACGTAAATGGCTTTGCCTGCTGTTGACAAATTTGATTTAGTCCACAGCATTTATATTTTGCTCTAATATGAACACTGACACACACACACACACTCAACAAATAAGAAAGTAAATGCATATGGAATTGTATTTAATTTTATATAGGTACATGTATATATAAATACATGTATGTACGGCCATTGTTCAGGCATGTGGCTGACCTAAAATACATGTACATTCATACATACATACATCCTCCATCGTCCGACACTATTCTACAGCCATCCAGATAAAATTGCAAATAAATGTGTGCAATTTCCAATATAATTTGTCGCCGCGTGAAAATTTTCTATGAAATTTCTGCAAATATTTTTTAATAACTGATGTGGTCCTGCTGCGTTTTTCCCACAATCGAATATTTACATATCCGTAGAGTAGTGCTCGAAATGCGCATGCAATTCGATTACAATTGCAGCTACACTTACAAACATGCATACACATGTAGATAGGTAAATCCATAGGTACATACATATGTACAAAGGATAGGAAATGAATAATTTATGGCCATATATTTAGATCTACATCTACACAATATACATATGCTCATACGTAAATAGATGCCTGCAATATATTGAACATAAATTAGTATGTACATGAATAAGAACTGAATATGTGCTTGTTTCTGGTTGTGCGCTGGGTTTGGGAGCTGTGCCAGGTGGAACAAAGCTGGGTTGGAACCCCGCCACATGAATATATATTGCACCACTGCACTATGCTCCCAATGCCCGCTTTTGTGGTCAAAACTAATTTCTTACTTGTGTTAATATCACTATTTTTTAATGCCATATTTTAAATAATACGGTAAAATATAGGATGGCTAACTTTGTGTTTGTAAAAAGCCGTTATGTAGAAAACAAACACCAGTCAACATCTACTTATTTTTGTGCAATTAAAAATTTGATTGAGTGTGAGATATAAAGCGTATTATTAAAATATCAGAACACATTCTTAAAAAAGTTGGTATGGAGTCTCACTCGTAGAGTAGACATTAAAGATGTGTGATAACAACAAAATATTGCGATTTTGTTTTGGTGATAAAATCTCATTTCCTTTTGTGCCTCATAAATTATTAGATTTTTCTTAAATCTTAATTTTACATAAGCCTGGGAAATTTTTTCTAGGTTTGGCTAATAAACAGTTATCAAAGAAGAAATGTTTATACTATATCTTGTAAGCTTATGTCACCATATTTTGTGTTTCGATTTTTTGCGATTTCTGAGAAAATGGCTATTTTCGTAAGTTATCATGATATCAGATTATTCCGAAATTTTGTCCATTTTGAACTCCAAAAAATGGACTTAATCGGATAACTTTAACACATACCTCCCATGCAAACTTAACCCATAAAACACTTAAAGATACCATAAATGCCATTATTATTATATGAGGTTACGTTAAAAGTCGCAAATATGAGCCAATTATTACTTGCTTCTGAACGCGATTCCTAGTGAACTCGGTGTGCGCATAGGTGAGCGTGCGCGCTGTGACAAATGCTGCTGTTAGTAATTAACAAAAAAGATCATAAAAATTTTTTTTTCAGAAATATTTTCTTCAATAAATGAAGTTTTCGAAAATATAAACGAAATTGAAAATATTCATTAAGATCATATTTTTTATCAAACTTTAATATTTATAATATTTTAATTATTAAAAAAAATTTTTTCTAAATTATAAAAATATTTTTTTTCCAAAGCCCCAATGTCACTTTGCTTACAAAAAAAAATTCATTAATTTTCGTCGAATACTTTAAGAGAAAATAATTTTTGAAAAAATATAATTGCTTATAAAAACTTTAAAAACTAAAACTTAAAAAAAAAAATTCTAAGAATCCCTTTCACATCTACAAACCTCTCTTCACACAAATTTTCACGCAAAAATTCCAACTTGACTGAAATCCGAGGTCCAGTTGAGAAATTTTCACCCATTACATAGTAGGATTTCATTAAACTTGTCAATTAAATTGAATTCAAATTCCTTAACTGATGGCAACACTCGTCAAAAATATTGTTGAAATAGATACAACTTTTTTAAAACCTCCGTTTGATACACATATTAAAATACTTTATTTGACTTGTTACTTAAACTAATTTTAACTTTACGAAGAGGAGGCAGCTTCACCAAAAAATATTTTAATTTTTTGGTCCCTCTCTCATTTGACACCCATATCAAAATATTTCATTAAACTTGTTAGCCAAGTTGATTTTGAGTTTCTTAACAGGTGACAACTCCCTTCGGAAATATTTTTCGTACAAAGATTTCTTAAATTTCTCTTGTTTGGCAAACATTTTAAAATATAATGTTTAATTTTTATTTACATTGATCTTAACTCTTTGATCAAGTGGCAACCCTTTAAAAGAATACTTTCGAAATAAACCATTTTTGAAAACCTTTAGTTTGACATCCACATGGTTTGGATATTTTAATAAGCTTATTAATAAATTGACTCTAACTTATTTTAACAGGTGGCAACACCTTTAAAAATATAAGTAAATAGTTTTGAAATTCCTTTCGTGTTTGACATCTACATTGTTGAAGCATTTTATTTAAGTTATTAAGTAATTACTTATAATATTTTAAAAAGGTGGCAGCTCTCTTCAAAGGAATACCCTAAATGCTATTCCAGGCTAAAAGCCTATCTGTATAGCCTACTCACTCACTCACAAACTTTCACATATATAATATTAGTAGGATTCTAAAGCTAAGAAATTTCTAATATCTAACTAATTTACTTTTACTTTCTTCCAGTCTTCTTGCGGATTAACGAGCAGTTCGTAAGTACTTTTGTCTCAACTTACTTATATGTAAGTACATGTAATGTGCATCGTTGTGATTGCAAACAGAAAACTGTAAATGTATATATGTACACACATACATGCTAGCACACAAATACATACTAGTATTCGCTTAAAAACATGTACACAAGCTTTGCAATTAAGCTCAATTGGTAATAAGAATAAATAAAATAAAAAAAACTTTTTAATATACAACGCTTTTATAAAAGCAACAAAAAGTAGAAAATAATATTTCTCAGTCCCATAGAATTTGTTTTGATAACTTTTGATTTCGAAATTTTAGCAAGTCATTATAAACAATTTATGAGATTGAAAATGAAAAACGTGGAGCGCATGCAATACAAAGCATTATATTTAATTGACAACTGTCAAACTACATAACGTAGACCAAAAATTTCTACAGCGCATGTACAAATTTGAGATCGATTTTAAGCGATCGATATCCACATACATACATGCATTACTTTTTATATCAATTCAAGTCTATTACGTGCGCCCCACGCTTTTCATTTTCAATCTCATAAATTGTTTATAATGACTTGCTAAAATTTTGAAATCAAAAGTTATCAAAACAAATTCTATGGGACTGAGAAATATTATTTTCTACTTTTTAGTCCATTTATAAAAGCGTTGTATATTAAAAAGTTTTTTTATTTTATTTATTTCCTACTTTTTATAACTATAGACTATAGTCTTGTCTATATACAATTTTGTTATATATATTGAAAAAAGTGGAATTTTTATTCATTTTTGAAAAGTACACATTTTTAGATGCTTATTTTTAATTAAAAAAATGTTGTTTAAATTTCTTTTTCAAATTTGAGTAAAATATAAATCATTGCAGTAAATTTTTAGTCTTTATATTTTTCACAAAATCACACTTTTGGTAGAAAATTAAATTTTTTTATTTTTTTTTCTTTCTCCTGGATGCGAATTCGAGAATACTCTAGCCAACACAATCTAAAAAATTCAAGGGGAAAAGCTTATTTTAGACCAAAATTGTGATTTTGTGAAAAATATAAAGTTAGAATTTTTACTCAGTGCTCCATAACATCTACATTTCTTTTCCGATTTGGATGATCTTAGACTCAAAATTTACTGCGATGATTTATCTTTTACCCAAATTAAAAAAAAATTTTTTTTTAAATTTTTGTAATTATAAATAAGACTCTAAAAATGTGCAATTTTCAAAAATGAATGAAAATCCTACTTTTTTCGATTTTTAAAAATTTTTATTTAAATCTGCACAGGTTATATATTTTTGCAAAGGGCGTATCAATACCATTCGAACGGTTGGTTGCTTGCGTCGATTAGATGATTTTTTCAAAGGATATTGACAAATAACTGCGAAAGGTACCAAAAAACACGTTTTCCGAAAAAATCTCGAAAAAGCTTCTTTGAAAAAAAGAATGGATTTTTTTTTCGTGTTCAGCGACCCAAAATTAGCTTAGAAAACATTTTTTTTTCTTAGGTTAACGCAATTACGTCAAAATTTGTCGACTAGTGTTATTGAAGCGTTCGGAACAACAATAAACAAGTCTCAGAAACCCCTTTTCTATCGCTTGTTTATAAAAATTTCTCTAATGCAATTAAACTCAGATTATTCAAAATCATGAAATACTAAGAAATTTGACTTTGCCAAATTTTAAATATTTTTAGTACTCGATAACATAACTTATTGACTTCTTAAAGAGATAAATCCCACCGATTTTGAACTAGAATTATTACGCTTAACGTTGTAATGCGAAACTGCTCAAGTTTTGCTTCTTTTCCCTTGAATTTTTCTAGAATTGTGGTTTGTGATAGCAATTTGATGATCACGTAAAAGTGCAAACAATAATTTATTTCATATTTAGGTCTTAAACTTAACGTCGTGGAAAATTATTTTTATCATGAAAAGAAACTTAATGTTCTACTTTGGTCAACAAATTCCTGAGCAATATATTCCAAAGAACCATTGCACAAAAGTAAGTACACATAAAACATCCTATTCCATGAATATCTTCTTCGTAATGAATTTGCAGCTTAATATTTTGCAATAATTTTTTTCATCATAACGCGAAATAATCACAAAGCTTCTGATAAATTGAAGTTCGTATTATAAAAATATTTTATTTTCATAAAATCAAATATTTGCAACTAATTAGCTGATTCACATATGCTTATTCTTGATATGCGTTGTAACCGTCAAAGCTATTTTGGCCGAGTCCAACAAAATGCCTGGCGTTTCTCTTCTGTGCCAATTGACGCCAATTGGAAATGCCAAGTGGAGCCAATTCCTTCTCTACCTCTGCAACCAACATCGCGATCCGCGTTGTATACTTTCGAACGACATGGCCAAGCCAGCGGAGCCGCTGCATTTTAATCCGTGGTCGCCTTTCTTGTAGATTGGGCAGAGCGCACTTAAGTTCCAGTCGTCGGGGATGCGTTCATCTGACCATATTCTGTTAAAGTGCATAATATAATAAATTTCATAAATAAATTTTCATAATGATCGATTGAATAGTGATTAATTTCTTGAGCTATTAAATCTACATTTCCTAGCATAAGCAGTTCAAATCATTTAGTTTCGATACTTTCAAATGAAACAAAATCTAATTGATTCATGAATAAAGAGAAAACTAATTGTATTTACTTGAAAATTTCGTATTTCGTATTTGAACACTTTCGTATACTTTTTTCTAAATAAACCTTTTTCTAAACCCATATTACTGAATTTTTTCGATTTTATGTGGGGGAGGTGTTTGATACCCTACAATTTTCACATGAAAGTTAAAAATTAAATTTGCTCAATAGTTAGTTCGACTTTTCCCAACAGTTCTGTAAATTTCCAAACGAAATTTTAAGCGAAAGTCATACACACACCTACATAAGAGTACATACACACATATGTATGTGTGCATCCCTGCCCAGTTGGCATTTGCGAAAGTGCTTCTCGAAAAGGGCCTTTTCATAGGGCTTCTCATGGAAGGCTTAAGACAGGGTGATGTAGCCTTGCACTTCAATAAAAAAAAATTTTAATAAAGTGCAGAACGCAGTCGTACTCCAACGAAAAAAAATTAGACTATGGAAGGGCTTATGGAAGGCCACATGGAAGCCCTACCCACATAAAGGAAAAGTAAGGCCTTGACAAATGGGACATCTCATACAAAAAAGAATGGGAAGCAGAAGGACTTCTGTCTGCCAATGGAAGGACTAGAAGCGTTTCTAGAAGTGGTTTCAGGCCCTTCTTTTGCCTACTGGGTGGTAACCAACTCAACGCTCAAACACAGAAACGTTCCATGAATAAAATTTAACTTATTTACAACTTGATACTCGAACAATTTTGCACCGCAAAAGAAAATTTTCCACACATTCGATGGAAATTGCAAGCAAGCTACAAATATTGTGTCACATTTTCTGCTAAAACAAAAATAAATAAAATATCATTTGCCAAAAATCTTGCTGCAGTTTCTTTCGTTTAGTGA
>JAPVRG010294933.1:8196-20033 GCA_029783565.1 Rhagoletis cerasi
TAAGTTTAAAGTTTTTTAAAGATATTGACTGTAACCCTGTAGTAATTGAAATCAGGTGATCTCAGCTGTGAGGCGTTTCTGGAAAACAGCTGATTCTTATTTCACTTGTAAGTATGCACAATGAACTGGTATTTGAATTAAATTCAAAATGCACCCCTTTTTAAATTTTTGAAAATTATTTCGCAAAACTGAATAGCTTGCTTAGATGATATTTTTCAAAACATGCTTTTTTGCACAGTGCAACGCCTACCATAATTTAAAAAAAATTAAAATTTCAAATATCGCGCGGTGACCTCTGAAAGTATGAAATGAAATTCGTAAATTTGGTTTTCATACGAATTGGAAATAGGAAAGTGGGTAATTAGAAAATCCTAATACATATTTTTAATTCGTACGAAAACAAAAATCAAATATTGGGGGTTCAACGAAGATTACTATGCCTCCTAGGTAATCACGACTCTCGATAAACGCGAAACCTCGATTTTCGCGAGACCACAAATTTTATCATTGCAACCAGTGTTGCCACATATGGGCGTTTCCTACCAAAACTGGAATTTTTTTTCCATATGGTGGGTTGGTAGGCTAGATTGGATTTTGGTAGGTTCCGCGACAATAATAGTTATTTGTGAAAATATAGAAAATATGTATCTCCAAACATTTTAGCAACCTTTTAGTTCAAAGCAGCTTTGTTAAACACGAATTATTTAAATGTGATTTTGTTTCTACCAAAAAATGTCGCCTTTTGATTGCCCCTTTCTCTTTCCGTGTTAGATTATAAAATAAAGGCAAACCGGTGAGAAAATTTTGTGTTCGTTTCTTAAAATGTCGCACTCTAACAAGGCATAAAAGGCACATATCTCCAAGATTCCTTCGGCTTCCCTAATGCATCGTAAAAGGGCCTTGACACTAGAGGTGCAAAACTATCGATGGTACTAACGATAGTATCGATAGTTTTGTTATTATTTATGTGGCGTATTTACATTTATTTTCAACAGTGTTATTTGAGTTTTGTACCGCGATTTTATTTTTTAGGAATGATGCGGGTTCGATTCCTGCTGAAGTCTAGAAAAAGAAGTCTGATGAGGAGATGTGGTGATCTCCGAAATAGCAGCTATAACTTCTACCGATAGTTTTAATTTCCCATCACTATCGATGGTTTTAAAAACTATCGATATTTTACATTGTTTCATAACTATCCGTCTTCTGGAACATTCGAAGCGTAGGCAATTCCCTCCAAAAGTTCTTTTTAAAATGATAATAAATTTTGTGCAATTTTAGGCTTTGTTCGGTTGTACTGTTTGGGATGGTGGTGCCGGTTGGGCGGATTGTGCAGGTGGAGTGGATTGTGCTAGAGCGAGGGCGTGACTTCAATACAAATTTCAAAATGTCTGACGGTAAGAATTTTTGTTGTTTTGTGAAGAAGTATAGAATATCAACCGTTTAGCTAGAAAAAAAAAACAAAAATCTGGATCGATAGAATTTTTTACGCTGATTTCAACCATACCAAAATTATTTCGCGTAAGTTACAAAGAAAATATAAGAGGTTAAAGTTCAACTTTTAAATTTTTTTACATAAATATAGCTCATTCTATAACAAAAACCATATGGGTATTGTCGAAGTCATGGAAAGCTCCTAGACGGTGGGCGGTAAAAACCCGTTTTCCTGGGAAAGCTTTGCGAACCTTGTGATCCGTGCACCGTGCAAGGGCTTTGCAAGACTTCGAGAATAAATGAAAATTCAGGAAAAAGATTTCTAAAAAAACATTTCGAATATTGGGGGAATGAACCCTTAATAACGAACACATTTGTGAGTGACCGTATATGTATTTATACCATGGTGTGTTTTTCTGTAACAACATTATCCTCTTAAAAATTTAAATAATTTGTATTGCTGCGCAATGTCAATAATATTTATTTACGTTGTATATGAATGTAAATAATTTACGTATTAGGTATTTGAATTTAATACTGTTTGCCTGAATAGAAATAAATTCTTTTAAAATCGTAAAAATTGAGTTATTAAAACATACTTTTCATATGGTTGATATTTTTAATGATACTATCGCGATAGTATCGTTAGTCTTTCCAGAAATTGCTAAAACTATCGATGGTGTGACTATCGATAGTTTACCACTTCTACTTCACACGCGAATTCTTTATAACAAAGGGTTCAACCAATGGAGCTGTAAAATGGATTATTCTTTGTTTGGCCAAGGCCGGACAGTAACAGAGAATACGTGCTGAAGTTTCATCGACCTCAAGGCAGAGCCGGCATTCCGACTCTGTGATCACACCTACTCGGTGCAAGTGGAATCGCAGTCCTTCGTGACCAGTCAGGTACCCAGAAAGTAGCCGAAGAGGCTGGCCTGTCTATGGCCACCCACTGCTGCCTAGTATTTACGGCATTCAGAGTGTACCCACCCAGTAATTATGGCTCTAGAAGAGAACCAACTGAGACCACAGAATGGTTCAGGTTCCGAAAGGGCAGTAAGCGATCCTTCTCTTGGACGTCGACGACCTCATTGCCTCTGCTACCACAATGGCCTGGTACCCAGCACTTTGTTACCGTGTTTTTGGCATACCAAAATTTGTAGCGTGTCAAAGCAGCTTCTAACCAGCTTGGATTTCATCGTTCTGTTCAAAGAGCCCGAATGACTGCTTGGCTATCTCAGTAGATAACATGAAATTGACAGTTCGCATGCGATGGCTGATTACAAATGGACCAAAATATAGAATTTCGGAAACAATTAGCCAACTGATTATTTTTTTTACATCTATTCAGCACTAGCCTTCAAGGTTTCTCGAAAACAAAAGAACCATATACTAAGCATCTAATTCGTGTAACTGCGATTTCCCAAGCTCAGCTTCGCACTTGAGAATTCCCGCGGGCTAAAACCATCTCATGAATCGGCTGAATGATTTTCCGCCCAACCTCCTAGTTCAGATCAATGAATTTACAAACCACGTAACCAAGTTTAATAGCCAGCATAGAACGTGGTATTCGCATAAATTCTACTAGCTTGTAATGTAGTTGTACACAGCTACCTTGCGAAAGAAGGAGAGAACAGAGCATAAAGAATGCAAAGGTTGATGTTATGAACGAAGACAAAGGCTATGGCAAAGGCTACAACAGGGCTAAATGGCTAAGGATGGAATGGGACATGTTGCTTTACAAATTCCAAACCAAACGATGAGCATGACAGACAGATAGACGATACAGATCGACGATGGCGCAATGGAAGATCCAATACAACCAATGAACTATGCACCAAATAGAGCATGCGTGAGCGAACGATTGAAGAAATAATTTGGCTGCTTGAGTTTGTAAACTGTTGCACTTGAAAAAAGTGACGAACGAACGCCCGATGGACGAGTGGCGACAAGCGCAACAATTCGAGTAACGTACAGGAATTGCCCTGAGCTGCGTCGTGTACTCACGAATGTCCAAAGCTATTTGACAGTTGGCGTTTCATTCAAAACCTTGCTGCTCTCTAGCTTCGCATACGCAAACCGCAGTCCAGCGGAATTGTTAGCTACTGCGATGCGCTGCTTACGACGTGTTGTTTATATCCACCCAGCCGTTCAGCCGTTCAGCGATCCAGGCATCCAGCCATCATCCATCCATCTTTCGGAGTGAAGGCAATCAAACAGAGACACGATCAGTTTGAGCCAAAAGCCAGTCAAAAGTAGTTGAACGGAATAAGAAGCAGAAGACCGCGTGATGTTGTGTTGAGAACATGTCTTCAAAGCCAACCGACATTGCAGGCTGCAGCTACATATGTATAAGCGTAGTCCGCCCGCTGCCGACCGGCCTAAGAGGAGACGGACGGAAAAGCACACGTAAGCGCTTACGCGGCTGCATAGCTTGACACCGACCGTGGGGAATTGTGGGAATTTCCTTTTCGTTAATCCGCTTTGTGTATGTATGCAATTTTATGTGTACATGTACGTGTGTTGATGTCGATGAAGAGGCGCATTTGCTAGAAGAGGAATGCAAAGTTTTTCGTAACATTCATTGCGGGTCATTACTTGGCTGAAGCACAAGTCGCGGTACTCACCAATGCATGCACATATGTATGCTCAAAGTAAGTCCGCCATAGCTCAATTGTGTCACGGGGATCAAGAGGCTCACGTGGAGTGAAGGAAGAAGGAAAAGAAGCCATCAACAAAGTCATTTTGGTGACAGTACCCCAGCGCACAAACGTCCGTCCAGCAGTCCAGTAGCATCACTCCAAGTTTGCGTGGCAATTGACAAAGTCATGCTCGCTGCTTCAAAAGTGCAATGGCGGTGGCGCGGGAGAATGCCGCCTTACAGAGGAAACTTCCACCTTCCAACGCCGCAATCGAATTTGCAGCCATGGTCGCCGCTTACAACCCGTCCCTCTCAGCTTAGTTCAGTGCAGTTGTGACAATTTTTCTTTGATGAGTGCGACTGGCGGCGACACTTCAAAAGGCTCGAAAACCGCCAGTCAGGAGAGTGCATCCGCTAGCCAACAAACAAACAAACAAACCAACCATCCATCCAGCCAACCTGGCCAGTCAGTCAACCTACCAGCCAGCGACCAAAGAATGAATCGCTTGTTGCAGGGGTTGGCAATGGGGGCACCAGTCAATGCGCAACCGCAAGCGGTATGATAAGAATTTTTCGGCCGGTGCATTTCGCGCGATCGCACGCTGCCGGTCGTTTGCGCTCTGGCTACCTCCTCGACTCGCTGCCTGGCTGCTTGCTGCCGGGTTGGTTGGCTGTTGGCAGTGGAGTGTATCGTCGCACCTCTGCCACCGTTTGCCACATTCGTCGCGGCTTGTTTGTTAGCGGTTTTGTGCGAATTTATTGAATACTGCGCGCAGTTATGCACAGCAACGCATTCGCTTCCTTCTATGCATTGGACCATAAACAACTGCCTGACACAAAAACCACAACAACAGCAACAGCAAGAGTGAATGTGGTTCATCCCGCTTGCAAGTCCCGCAGCGAATGGCTTTTGGTGCGGGTAGGGAAACCGCTAACGACCGTCTTGATCGATCCATGAATGTTAGTATGTGCGTGCGTGTGTGTTAGGAGTGATGTGATGCGTTGAAGGATTTGTGGCGGTTTATTCAAATTAATTGAACATTTCATTTGAATAGAGTTGGCATTTTCTTGTATTCGTAGATATGTATGTGTACATAACAGTTGAGCTTTTGCCGGTCATGTCCAGCTTCCCATGAAATGCAAGACATCAATCCTCATTTGGGAGGACACTTTTTATGGCATAGAAGTTGGTGTCGCCGCATTCATTAAAGAGTAGGAATGTTGCCAGCGTCTTTGGTTGCTGGCATTTGCTAACAAGCAAATGCAGAAACTGCTACTGGTTGACATAGTCGCTCAGAATATGAACACCGGCCAAAGACTGTATGCAAATAATTGGCATTGAAGGAAGCAAAATGGTTTTGTTGACAATGCTTAGTTTGCCTTGTAGAACTGTGATGAGCTCAAGTTAATTAGTAGTTTAAAATTTTCACTTTCGCAATTCTTTCTATATACACATACTTATGTGTGTACATTAGAGTGGTTCAAAATATTTTTTTTTTTAATTCATAAACGCTACCTCAAATTATTGTTATTTGTGATAAAAGGAACGATAGTCGATTTTTTATAAAAACGCTGATGTTCTTAATTTTTTTATTTTCGTGACAAGTTAAAATGCAGCTAAAAATGTTGTTTTTACATGTAATTACTTTGGTATTATTGGGAAGCATTCCCTTAATTAAATGTCTGTCTTGGACAGTTAGAATGGGCCTGGTGCCCGAAAATATGCTTTCGAAAAGAGATTACTAAAATTAAAAAAAATTAAGTACTAACATAGAATTAAGTTTCGGCTGCAGCTGCAATTAAGTCGTAACTACATAGAAATATTTTATTAAATTAAGAAAGAACTGTGGTGTAGTGGTAAGCAGTGCGCGCTTCCACTCCGCAGGCCTGGGTTCAAGCCCAGGTCAGAGCAACGTCGAAAAAAAAAAAATTTTGAAAAAAGGTGTTTTCTTAACAGCGGTCACCCCTCGGCAGGCAATGGCAAACCTCCGAGGGTACTTCTGCCATGAAATAGCTTCTCATAATATACAAACGTCGTTCGGAGTCGGCCTAAAGCTTAATATTAATATTATATGTATATTAATTTTAATATTAATATTAATTAATTGACTTTAACACTTCTTAAATGGTTTTGGAGCCCCTTTCGCTTGACACCCGGATTGCTGTAATATTTTATTTAACTTATTAATTAATTGGTTTTTAGTTTTGAAAAAATTGCCAGCTCTCTTAAAAAAATCCTATATATTAATCCAGGTTATAACCTATCTGTGAGCCAAATTTCATTGAAATATATCCAGACATTTTAGCGTGGAAGAGCAACAAACATACTATATATTACGGTAAGAATGTGGACCTTTATAAACATATTTATTAAAAAGCTGTCAAATAAATCTTTGCTGCAAAGACTGTCGACAATAACAAGTTAATCCACAAATAAATAGTCAACTTACATAAAAAGCTACAAACGCCAAGGTTTCTTTTTATTGGGTCATTTCTAATTGGTTCAAATGAAATGTGGCATTATTAGATGGCTAAAAGTGACCACCAAAGTGGTAGTACATAAATATATATGCATGAATGTGTGTACTTATTTAAGCGCTTACATATGTATGTGTGGGTGCGTGCCATGTAAGTAAGTGCAGCCATTAACCTTTCGCCCAAATTCCCTGCATTTCTATATATGTAAGTTTATTACTGCTGGAGCTCCTCCACTGGCGAGGAAAGGTGGCAAACAAAAGACTAGCCGCAATTATTCCGCACAATTGTTTCGCTTATCAGTGATGAGCATGTGTCAGTGCGAGTGTATGAGTGAGTGCAAGTGAGTGCGTTTGGGCTAAGCAAATGCTATTTTGAATATTTACTGTTTACCGGTGTGCGAGCGAGGTGAGGGTGCGTCTATTTATGTCATATTTCGATTATTATTAACTGCACATAATTACATTGTACACGCACTAATCGGACCTCCTCCCACTCCCTGAAAAAACTTGATGTTTCAAAGATGCATTAGCAAGACGTTAGGGAAACTACAACCACACTATACAAAATATACTAGGGTGGTCGCGGTAGTAAGTTTCAGGATTTTTTCCAATTTTAAAGTGATGATGCTTGTGTAAACTCTTTGGTTTTTCTTGTTTTTACCTCGCAAGCGACTGGCCATGAAAATTTAAGTGCAGAAACACATCCTCACGTACTTATAAGTAGACATATGTACATACATCACCATACTCATGCTTTGTATTTGTGCGTTTCCTACAACAATTTACTTCCTGGTTTTCAGCAAGAATCTGACTGTTTCAGAATTTACCTTTCCAAAGTACAACTTACGCTCTTACATACATACATACATCCACCCATATTTTTGTGTGCGGTGCAACGTATTCATGCACACAACCGATATTTGTGGCCAGTTGCATGTACACAGACATTTCCCGCAACACAATTTCCCATTCTCTGGTTCCCATTTTCCCTGCTCGTTGTCAATTTACTTACTAATTCTCTATTAGGTCTCGTCTTTTTGGCTATTTTGTCTACATAAGTTCTATTTTTTCTTGTCCCCCTGAAATGTAGAAACCTACACTCACGCAGGTAATTATAATAATTATCTGACGGATGCATGAATGGACAGCAGTCGCATTTGCACACAAGCGAGCGTGCGTGTGACTTTCCTCTTTCCTATTTATGTATGTAGTATGTACAAAACAATTGACCGCTGCCACGTTTGCGACAGCGAATCATAGAGAAGCTGAGTGCTGCCGGAAAGTATAGGAAAGCACAAATATACATACATATGTATATACAATGTATTTCATGCATTTGTATCCAAGTGCATACATATGGATGCAATTAAGGTAGGTGCACGAGCACGTAACTGCAAGTACACATACAAATGAAGATATCTATACATGCATACGTGTATGTAATACAGGAAGATATCGAGCCTACGTTGTCCTTCGCCAGGCTTTCATCCATCCGTCAGTCAGCCGACTAGCCAACTAGTCATCTAGGCAGTCAGCCAGTTTACTTTCCTTGTGGGCGTTGCTCAGCTGCAGTCAAATGTGACTTCGGCACTGACACTAATTATATGATTTTTAAAATATTGTTGCTTTTGCTGGCACATTTTTTTTTGAAACATGTGCATCGTCTTTGCTCCACTGATCATTGCTTCTTCCCACACTTACATACATATTTTGGTTGTCGAATGTACGAATACTTGAGTATTCAGTAGGGCCTACTTATTTTAATCAATTGTGAAACTGCAGCGGGCATTGATGGCAATACATAGACATTAATCACACAAATGTCTTCAATCGATTAAATTTTTCAGTACACCATATGCCACCCACAGCTATGAAGGTGTTAACGGAAATGCTGAGGGGAGAAACGAGCTGATCCGCTAGGAAGCGATAGAGTAAAGTTTTTTGTAAAAGTCTTGTTTATAGCGTCATTGGGCTAATTTTCAGAAGATTTGCTGAATAAATAACGAGAGTTATTCTTATAAAAATCTACCTATCAGGTAAAGCTGGCACCTGTTTATTTGCGAAATTCGCCACTAGTATATAGGAAGAAATAATTTTACAAAAATATTGTTAGGTTTTATGGCCTATAATAATAGTGTCACGCTTAGACTAGACTAGACTAGACAGTTGCTGATATGATTTCACCTCATTGTCTTCCAACAGATTGCTTGTTACCGTACTGACTTGAGGCAATGTTGACTCTTCCTGCATGGTTTCCTTAATGGCAAGCATGCTTCTAATGGGGGGAAGGAATGCTAGGTAAATTGTGTAGTTAAGCATTTTTATTAAATTTATTTTGTCACTTTGACAGGCGGCCTCATCTTGGCCGCTTTGCATGAAATTGGTTTTACTATGTCAATATGTCAATTCACGAGACAGACATGAACTCTTCATTTTAAATCGTATGGCCATCCTATTAAAGATCTTAGTTGAAGAAATATTTATTATTATTCACCGTAAACGAAATAGCGATCGTCTGTTGTCATAATAGAGAGGAGTTTTTTTTTCGAGAACTGTACCGAAAATTACCTTTTTAGTCAGCTGAAAATGAACCCTGATCATACTAAGGTGAACCGATTTCTCATAAGCCATCTCATCCGTGTGATTTCATCTTCACGGTAATGCGTATTTTTTTCGACCGAAAAACTTCGAATTTTTATGCTGTTTGTGTCTTTAACTTGTCCTTGCGGCCATATCCTATTTATTACATACCCTGTGCTGATGACAGACTTTAATTTTTGAAGCTATTCAGTAATTGTGTATTGTATTTACCAGGCACCGGAAATAATGATTATTTTCACAAATTCAATGAAAAAAAACTTCCGAATATTGCAGAACAGTTGCGAGTGTATAAATATAAATATGTGCATGTTTTTTCGAGGTCCGGTATTAATCTGTTACAATTCAAAAAATTTTGTACGATGTCTATAAAAATTATAATTAATAATTATATTTCGATTTTTATTAATCGCTCAGAAAAAGTAATTATATATCGAGTTAAATTTGTTTGATAAAAAATAAGACTAATTTTTCGAGTGTTGTTTTTTCGCTCGGAAATAATGATTATTTTTTTAAGCTTTATTTTTTGGTCAGATATTTGAATTTTTCAGTTTTGTTTTTTTTTCATCAGAAATAATGATTTTTTTATTTGGCAGATAGAAAAACTCAAAACGTCAGCAGTAAATATTTTTTGCTATACACTCTTCAATATATGCACTCAAAAATTAGAACCAGTTTATATGCACGTATATGTACATACAGATGCATCTATTAAGAAAAAATACGGTTGATAAATTTTTTGTAATTTTTGAGTGCATATGTTGCCGAGTGCATGCTCTCATTAGGAAAAGCGGTGTGGTGTTTTGAGTTTTTCGATCTGCAAAAAAAAAAAAAATTCAAATATTAAATTTTATTTTATTATTAAAAACAAATAAAGCTCACAAAATAATCATTATTTCAGAGCGAAAAAATAACACTCGAAAAATTAGTTTTATTTTTGATCAAAAAACTTGAAATCGACAGATAATCCATAGTTCTGGGCAATAAAATAAAACTCAGAAATGCATTATTATTATTGATCGCAAGTTTTATAATGTTGAAATAATGGTTAAATACAAATTTTTTGGTAGAACTCATAATAATTACGGCTCCTGGTATTTACTAAATATTGAGTATAGTAGTATTTAGTTTTGTCAAACAAAATACCGAGTACAAAATTATTTATTTAGTATTTTGGCTTTATTAAATACTGTAGAATCTTTGGAAAAGCATAAAAAGATAGCTTAAATGCCGTCCAAAAGATCATAAAAATTATGTTCAATAAACATTAGCCACAAAAACCAATTTTTGAACAAAAAATATGGCGAATGCAACCTTAAATATCCAATTCGTTCCATACCAATTTTTTTAAAAGTTGTCTTATTGTAGGTGCTAATCAGCCTAAGTTTCCAACTATGACAACAAAAACTTAAAATACGTGCCCAGATATGATAAAAAAAGTCCACCTTCTTATTCTTCTTCTAATGAGTATATTGGAGTGGATGAAAAAAGAGAACTAATACAAAATTTAATTGAATTCGATAAAAAAATAATTTTGTTATTTCTGAAAACAAGTTCTGTTTAAGAAATCAAAGTTTTTACCTTTCAAGCTAAAAGGCTAGTATTTCAACTTTCATTTTATACTATTCAAAAGAATTTATTCCACGTGCATGTCGAAATGCCAAAAATCCCTTTTTCACAAGCTAAATACCAAATAGGTATGTCAAAAACTAGAGCCAATTGAATAAGTTGAAAGTCAGATTCAGATTCTACGGTAACAATTTTATAAGAGGTAGTGGTTACTCACTGGCTGTGCCATTATTGCTTTTCCTAAACCGTTTAGTATATAGAAATCTTCTTAGGGCCACGGTACTTAAGTATTTAAAACTGTCATCCGTAACTCTTAAATAGTACCTTCAATTCTATTTACTACAGTATTTAGGAACTATTAGACAGTTTTATTAGTTTTTTTTACTTGCATCTCTAGATACTAAGTTTATGTGTCTATCGTATATACAGGGTTCTAAATGGTTTAATTTGCTCACTTTACACTTGCTTTAGATGATTTCCGTACACTTTTAATACTACGTAAATTTACATACATATTAAGGGGATTCATCTAAGCATACAAATTTATCAATCGCATATTTTTACAGCATAAATTCTCTATCTTTTAAAGATTTACGTTGTTGTTGCAATTGTATGTGGTTTTTGTTGGCGCAGTGAAGCACATGCTTCAGATTACACGTTTCAATGACTCGCCGACTTTGGCAAATTGTGGCCTTTTATGCCGCAGCGTACGATGATACAAACACCCATTCTGAATTGCGAGCGGCTGCGTATATATTTATGTACATACGTACATACATACGCATATACATGTGTATGCATGACTGTTTGTATTGTGCATATGTAGGTATGTATTGGTAACCTTATGCTTTTCGAGCGCACAACTTGAGCGATCTTTGATTCAATTTGCAACCATTGTCGTTTAATTAAGTCGTAGTGCGAGGCATGGCGCATCGCAATCACAACAACAAGAAAGCACAGTTAGTTAACCTTTCTTTTTATATATTTTTTCTTTGTAGCGAATGCAAAAAAACCATATTGGTGACACAAATAACACTACCCGACAAATTTTAAAAAATTTTCATATCCTCGACATTTGATACATGATTCCTATGTAAAATTTCCTGCTGATTCCAAATATG
>JAPVRG010294949.1:0-16647 GCA_029783565.1 Rhagoletis cerasi
GTTTTGAAAGATGTTATGGAAAATGCTCTAAAAAGAGCCCATCAGTGCGAAGCTGAAAACGGCGGTCATTTAAGAGACATCATTTTTCATACTTAGTGCAAAAAAATTTCCCTTTTGTATATTATATAATCTGAAAGAAAAAATAAAAAAAAAAATTAATAAACGAAAAAGTTATTAAACTTTTATGTACAACCCTTGGTTTCTTTTGGCCCACCCTGTATTAGGTATTCATCTATCAAGGTGCCTTCAGAATTTATAAGGAAACCTGACAGTATCTTAGGCTGACAGTTGAATAAAATGTTGAAGAATTCAAATTTTCTTTTGCTTAGTTCTTATTTAAATAGAGGCAGAAAAATTGTTACACGTATCGCACTGTCTACATATACAGGGTACATGAATATGGATTGTTCCATTCGGGTTTTTGTAAACATTAATGTCTAAGCTAAGGCTTCTAAAACAATTTAGTTTGAATTTCATTATAAAGTTTATACTTTTTTCGCATTTCATCCGAACAGCCCCCATATTGTACGGGTGTGCGAAGTGCATTTTTTTATGCAAATTCAATTGCATTAAGACATCTGTACGCATCCATTCAAACAGATATGCACGCACGCACATATGTACGTAGATATATATGTAAGTAGAACATAAATGCAATGAGAATGCAATTATTAGAACAACCCTCTATTTAATACCCCTAAGCCCGTTTTGAGGCTATTCTCATTATTTATATTTCCATTTTCTTGTGGTTTGTTGTTGTTCTTGCGCATTTAGCCATCTACATTTCCTGCAGTCTACTGTTGCAGCGAAAGCAACGCCACATTTCATTTCACCCGCTTTGGTTGCTGCAGCTGCCATGTGCAGCGATTATGTTTGGTGCTCGCTACGTTGCCATTGGATGCGTTCCCTTAGTGAAGGTCATTGTAATAAAAAAATGCTGTATTCATAAATTGTGTGAAGAGCTCTTTTTAAAAAGTGCACTTCTTCGCCACTTGCTACAATTTCGCTCATTTTCATTTCTTCCGCTTAGAGATTAGCTAAGCTTAAATGAAATACCTGTGAATGCATGCAAACGAAATTTGGATTTAAGATGACTCAAATCGTGCATTGCACTACAAATATCGTTGTGTTCTTCCACCCTTTTCAATCACCCGCAATTGCTCTATGCCATCGACACTTTAGATGATATTGGTCATCACTTGCCGCACGCGCGACTTCTTTACACACATTTATCTACAAACATACAACTTATACGTATGTGTGCATACAAATATTTATTTAAACGATAGAAATATTGAAAATCTTCGGCATGCAGCCACCCGCCCATCACTTATAACACCCAACACATTTCCCGTTAACGTTCTCATTCACGTCACGTTATTGTTTATTTTCTTTATGTGTAAGTATGTATTTTCAATTCGCCACACGCTATCACACTAATCACGTTTCCGTTTCGCGCACACCATTTCTTATAAAGCCCGACAATAAACTGAAATCCATGTTAGTGTTGTGAACAGCCAAAAGCCTGAGGTATATGCCAACTTTGGGAGCGACTAACTTGCAGCAAATGCATCGCCGTTGTTGTTGCTGTTCTATTTCTACACTTTATTGGGTTTATGTTCATGAGTTGACGCTTTGCCGCTTTTTTGCGCTTTGGTGGTAGTGTATAGCTCTCTGTTGCGAGTGCGTAGTAGAGCTTAGTAGCAAAGCTCGCTCTTTAAAAACATGGAATTTGGAAAACGTTAAAAACCCAGCAGTAGCTGTAGGCAGTGTTGCCAGAAGAGTAAATTTTCCAAGTTTTTCGGTAATTTTCAACACAAAGAGGATGGCGGTAATGGTCTTGAAAACCGGGAAAATCGTATTCGCCGTGTCAATAAATATCCTACTAATACGAGTAAATAATTAGGGTATTTAGAACATGTCTGTTTTAAGGAATTCATGGGGAATCATAAGAGCCAATTATATATTTTCTATCAGTATAAAAACTTTTTGGCATAGTTACAAATGCTCTAAAAGCATTTAACCGTTATTTTTACAAAAAACTCACACAAGTTCCGGTTATCTATTTCTAGTAAATTTCTCGAAATCAATTTGGTTGGCTTTTACTATTTTCAAAAATCGAACTAATTTTACCACTATTGTTAAAATTTTGGCTAACCGCCTATTTATCACGGAGGTACAAATACTCTTTTATGATAAGGTCTAGGACTACTTTTATTTACTGCTGGGTGCTTTACGGGTTCATCACTCTAAATGAGAAATTTCATTTTTCCCACTTCGAACAATGTCCAACACAGTTTCTGTGAGTTTGCGCAAGCTCAGTTTTGTGTGTGTGTAAGCTTGCAACAAAAAGCTTTTAAATATGTTTAGCTTTCTTAAGAAGCAGTGCTTTGTGAGGGTAGGAAAGCGTCATTAAAAGAATAATCAGCTTAATATTGACGTCATAGATTGAAGTTTGGAGAAAAGAAAATGCAAGTAAGTAAGTAATGCAAGGCGTTTATGACGTCAACGATAATACATATCATAAGCGAGTGGGTTAAAGGACGAATGCAATTTATGTTTTATTATACATAGAAATAGAGAAAACCCATTCTTGCTGCAATTATAAATGCGGACTCTTCTTATAAATCCCAGCATCGCTCACACTGCGTAACGCTTTAATTTGCAACAGTTGCCCATTTCCGATAAAACAAGCGTAGACGTAATAAACTGTCTTTAAATAGCTACTAATAGACCTCCGGAGAATGAGTTAATTACATTCCTCAATTAAATTTGTTAATTAGTTGGCTGATCGGTTCTGTGTTGCGCACTTTTTGTTGTGGCACATAGTTACAATCACCAGCTGTTTACGCTTTAATTTCTTTTAGTTTTACTATCAGACCTATTCTTTGACAATCTGTGCAAAATAAATTTACCAGTTCTTCAATATCATTTGGTCCAATAAATGTAGATCTTAATTGAGACTGTGCTTCAAGCGTCTTTTGAAGACATTTTACGGGATTGATAGTAAGCTGCGATTGCGTAAACCTTGTGACACACTTTAGGCAATGTGTGATGTCCATTAGGTGTGTACTTTTCTAAAACTTTTAATATTTGTTTTAAGTTTTTCAGATTTGAAGCTGTTCATAAAATTTTTTATGACGAGCATTTAAAACAAAATATTTTATTCTTTTTTACTAACGGCATTGCACACTAACCTTACACTAATCGCCAGACATTTGTTGGCGAAGTTCACAACTACACCACACCAAAGAACTTCTGCTATGCATGTTAGTCTTTCAAGAAGTTGGAGAGGTATTTAAATCATATGTAAGTGACAAATATTTCGTCATCTTCTTAGTTAGAAATATCATACGAGTATTTGTTAATATGTAAATAAATGTAAGATACAATAAAACTTCAGGTATGTGCATCCCTAATGCATATTATTGCGTGACTTGCAGCACATCCACAAGAAAATTCTGCATTATGTTTTTAAAGTAAAAGGGACATATGATTTGAACTTACCGAAGCTGCAGCTAAGTATATCGCACACACAAATGTACGAGCATAAAATATTTCACTTGGCTAATGGGCTATGTACCAAGTGCCTACGCATGTGTGATACTAGAGTATATATGTATGTACTTTCCTTTACTTGCACTTTCATCGAAAACTTTGAATTTGAAGACATTTCGCGGTCACTTGCTCTGGTTACAGAAGCGTGACTGATAAAAGTACTAATATAGTACTTATGTTATACATATATGTACATATACATACATATGTACTATGTCAGGTGGACATTCAAATCTGCATGTCATAAAAAACATATTCATATAACTCATATACATATGTAGGTATTTATTCATGAATGAAAATAGCTTACCAATGCCCCTAAAAAATGCAAATTTTGAATGAAATTTCAGATGGATATAATGATAGGGTATTAGGGGAAATTAGATTTCACTTAGGACCATTTTTATAGTGGGCAATTAACTCATATTAGAAAGTTAACTTTGAATTTTCGTACTGAAAATGTATAGTTAACTTCCCACTGTGAAAATAGCTCTTAGAAAAAAGGTTACAACAATGTAGGTGTTAAATGAAAGGGGGTTCAAAGCTATTTATTTCGAAAATATTTTTTAAGAGTGTTGCCACCTGTTAAGAAATCAAAGTCAAATTATTAATAAGCTAAATAAAATATCACAATATGGATGTCAAACTAAAGTGGTTCAAAAACGGTTTATTTCGCGAGTATCCTTTAAGAGGGTTGCCACATGATCAAAAAGTTAAAATCAATTTAAATAACAAATTGAGAGTAATATTTTAATATGGCTATCAAACGAGAGAGGTTTAAAAAATCTTTATATCAGAATAAAAACTTAACAAGTTAAATTAAACATTTTGATATGGGTGCAAAACAAGAGAGAGACGAGAAAGTTTAATTTCGAAAATATTTTTGAATAAGGTTGCCACCTGTTAATAAAGTTAAAAACAGTTTAAATAATAAGTTAAATAAAATATGGGTATCAAAAGGAGGGTTTAAGAAAGCTGCATCTATTTCAAAAATATTTTTGACGAGCGTTGCCACCAGTTCATAAATGTGAAAATATGTGAGCAAGTCAGTGAGAGTGTGAGTATGTTTGTTGGTACACAGATAGCTTATGACCTGTATTAGCATATCGCATATTTTTGAAGTGGGTTGCCACCTGATTAAAATGTTAACTATTGTTTTAAATTATAAGTTCAACGAAATTCTTCATTTTGGGTGCCAAATGAACTGGATTTAAAAAAGCTTTATTACGAAAACATTTTTAAGAGGATTTCCGTCTATTTAAAAAGTTGAATTTAACTTTATTAATAAGTTAATGAAGTATTACAATATGGGTGGAAATAGAATGAGGTTTAAGAAGGCGCCATTTTGAAAATATCTTGAAAAGAGTTAAATAAAGTATTACAGTATGGATGTGGATCGAAAGAGGTATGAGACAGATCTGTTTAAAAGTCAATTTAAAACATCAAAAAATGATTAAAGTCAATTTAAAACATCACAAAATGATGTCAAGTCAAAGAAAATAATTTAATAAGGCCTTATTTCGAAAATATTTTTAAAAAGCGTTGCCACCTACTTAATGAAATATAACAATATGAACATCAAACGAAAAAATCTTTATTCCGAGAATATCTTCTGCAACCCCGAGACAATCAGCAATTTTTTTAAAATAAAATTTATTAGTTTCAGTGATATAATTTATTTCCTGTTTTGTTACATTTGAAATCATAACGTTAAACCAAACATCACGCGGGCGAAGCTGCGGGCAAAAGCTATTACACACATATAAATTACAGTTGAATTTTTTTGAAAAAGGAAGTCGTAATAGCCATTTTCCCGAATAAACTAATAGCACATAAAGTCTGATTTTTTCTACTTGCATTGAATGTTCAAGGAAGTTTTTATGCCATGCAATTTTGAAGAGCTAGAGATTTTATATCTAAGGAAACGACGTGTCTTTTAAAAACATAAAATTTATTTCTTACAAATGTGCATCTAGATTATGGTATCCCAATGCCCTTCGTTTCTCTTTTAAAGGCGAACTCAACAGCATGCGTATCCGTATTCGAGCATTTGACATTTAAGCATTTAATCATTTTTTATTTTCACAGTGACAGCTCTTTACCGCTGGAAATCTTTACAGAAAGTCAGTATCATATCTCTGCGCAACGAAATAAATCGCTCTATGCTTGAACAACGTTGGGAAATATCGCAGACTTATTTCCAAAGTCAGCGTTGTGTAGCGCAAACAGTGCGTTTATTGATATGAAGAATAAATCATCTTTTCTGACAAAGCACATCTTCATCTCGGCGGCTACGTTAACAAGCAAAACTGCCGCATCTGGGACCCGCACTTGAGCGTCGAGAAGCCAAAGCATCCTCAGAGAGCGACAGTTTGGTGTAGATTTTGCAGCGGTGGCATCATTGGCCCATTTTTCTCTAAAAATGCTGCTGGAACGCAATTTCGGTTAACGGTGAGCGCCATAGAGGCATAATAAACGATTTTGTGTGGCCGGAAAGACATGGACTTGAACGATCTTTGGTTTCAGCAAGATGCCGCGCCAGGTCACACGCTCTATGCTACAATCGATGATATGCGAATGCACCGAAATATTATGGATCTATTGCGTCCTTTATTCTCAACAACACTTCGTCTTATCCTAGAGATAGTGTGTGCCCTACTCCTTTGGTCATATTGAGCTTAGACTCTTCTCAGAACATTTGACAGGATCCGTAACTTATAAAGATCGTTTCTTAGTCTACAGTGCCTTGTAATGATGCCTAAGTTTCTCATAAGCAAGGTTAATTTAAAGCCAGCATGTAACTATTCAGGTTTTAATTCCCAAAATAAGCTTTTGCCTGGGCTTGGCAGTGCGTTTATATTATATCTCCCTGATCGTGTTAGGGCCTGCTGTAAGGAATGACTCAGGCCCCGTGGGAGTTGAGGCTCTGACTTTCCAGCTAAGCCGTCCGCTACTCCGTTCCCCTCGTTCCCCTTGTAACTTGATACCCAATGCGGCGAAACGTCGAGTGCGAAAATTCTCCGAAGGCTGCAACAGCTGAAAAATCTGCTATGGAGCTCCAGCTTTAGAAATTCTCCAGAGGGAATAAATCATTAAAATTTTTATAGCACGCAACATAAAGAGATTTAGAACATATTAAACAGTTTACGTGATACAGTTTCTAATTTGGAAAGCGATTTAGGATATCGAGCATTAACCGCCAAAATAACGTAAGCGACATTTTTTTCAAAATTTTCTTTTTGATGCAGAAATACATTTAGATGCTCTAGAAGCATTTCCGCATCAAAAAGAAAAATAAAAAAATATGTCGCTCACGTTATTTTGGCGGTTAGGGCTCGATATACATATGTCGGTTAGAACAAAAAACTAAAAAATGGGAATTTAAAATTATTGTAATGGTATACTTAGAGAAACGATTAAATTAATATCCATTAATATCCATGGCCGCTGTGGTGTAGTGGTAAGCAGTGCGCGCTCCGCTCCGCAGGCCTGGGTTCAAGCCCTGGCCAAAGCAACATCGCAAAAAAATTTTTGAAAAAAGTTTTTTTCTTAACAGCGGTCGCCCCTCGACAGGCAAGGTACTTTGCCATGAAAAAGCTTCTCATAAAAATACAATCGCCGTTCGGAGTCGGCGTAAAACTGTAGGTCCCTCCCCTTCGTGTGACGACTTCAAGGCGCACGCCACAAATCGGAGGAGAAGCTCGGCCAAACACTAACATATGTGTAAGCGCCAATCTATATATATATATATATAAACATATGGGAAGAGTTTTTATGTAGCTCATAAAGATTTAACTATATTTATTTAGTGCCCTCAAAAAGACTTTTTGACGCCTTCCCAAATTTTAAATCAGTAGCACAAAATATTACAAAGGATGTGTTAACAAAGTCTCATAAAATCAACAAAAAAACCTTACTGGGAGAAAATTAAAATTTATTTTAAAGTTCTTTCGATGCATCGAAAACATCGATTGTTCTATACGATACACCGATGCAATATTTCGATACATCACATCACTATCGCTAGAATGCTTGAAAGAAATCATTTTCAATTCAAGCCAATGCAGTTTTCAGAAGTCGGGATTTCGTTTTATCACACATGGTTGGTGGATGACCTTGAACCTCACACATTGAAATAAATGAATAAATTCAAAATTTAATGTTTCATCTTAAAGCAATACACTCTGCTCTCATAGGAAACCCCATCTCCGAATCAAAGAAAACTTTTCTTTGTTTCGAACCTGCTTTTTAATCTCGATAATTCTCAATGGAGTAATTTTTCCTTCAAAAGAACAATAATCTGTATAAATTTAACAGTTTTTCCGGGAAAGAAGGCAAATAATTAAAATTTTTCCATATTTTGATAGTCGTTTTTCCGCAATCCAAACAACTTTTTTTAGTATGGTTTTAATTCCCGAGCATTACGAAATTAACGTAATTTTTGTATAACAGGGGGAGGGCGTCATTCACCCTAAATAAATCACTATTGGGAGGGGTGTCAAAAAGCGCAGAAAAATGTATCACGTGATTTATGGACGCCCCTTTATTGAAATTCTGAACACAAAAATCACTTTCTCTTAGGATGTTAATGTATTTTTCGAAAACGGTCATTCCGTTACAAATATATATACAATGAGAAAAGAATTTAGTTAATAAACTTAAGTTAGTAAATTTCAAATGTCCGGATGAATGAATTATTTTTATTGTTTATAAGGAGTATTTGTAAGAATGCCAACGCTTTTCACTTTCTTTCTTTGGTATTTCTATGTAATATTGTATGTATATAAATACATATGTATGTATAGTTTATATTTTTCTTACCAGTTTTAAGAAATTTATTATTTATTTAAATTCTAAAACAAATTTCACTACTCGAAATTGTTCGATTCGATAACTGTGCCCGTGGTAACTTGAAACGCGATGTTTCTGTTGTGCCCAACAAGAAATGACAGTGGCAAGTTCTTATCACAAATAAAAGAGGCAACTTGTAATTCGAAACACAAGCATAAGCATGTAAAGATGTGTGTTACCCAGTGCTTGTGCACACTTGCAAATGATAATATTGTTAAAAAAGTTTTAAAAGAGAAACATTTAGCTTTTAAAAGCTTTACTCAAAAGCATTCAGTCGAAAATTAAAACAGCATTGGCGCGAAGAGAAAGGTAAATCACAGCCATATACATACATACGTACATAAATAAGAACATGGTATATGCACTCAGCGCAGCTTAGAAGCGCAAAGCTCTTGTAGAATGCCTAGAAGTATGCAAAGGAAAAATCAGGCTTCACTGGCATTTTATCAATTTACAATATGCACATACATATGTATTTATGTATGTATGTAGGTATAATCACTACCGCACCACCCACCACCCTGCAGCATTAACAAATTAAAGAACAATCACCGTTTACCAATAACGTCAATTAGGATGCATTTAAGCTCAATTTAAATACCTACAGCAAATCTTCCGTTACGCTGATGAGCCTTGGGTAAGCTGCAGGCGTTTGGCAGAACAATGGATTTTGGTTGCTGCTACTATGGGATGCAGATGTTGCCTTGACTGAGGCCGCTACTTAGGCCATGGCTGTTGGTGTTGCTGCTGCTTGCACTATGATTGCATGCAACAATGCTGATGTCAACGACGGATAAGCATTTCCGGATACTGGCAATTTTCCACTTATTCGTATATTGTACACATCAACATAATTTGCACTGAATCGAACGGGTAGATATTTGAGCGAGAAGCAAAGTGTTGTTGGTGCAATGAAATGCCAATTTAGTAATTTTTATATTAACATTTGTGCATTTTGTTTCTGAGAAAGCTTAGAGAATACTCCAAACAGGGCTGACAGAGGTTCTGTGGACTCGAACTACACATTTAACTAAAAAGCTTTGATGTATTTATCGATAGGATTACCAACGTCGCTATCACCAGAAACTGTTGTCGATATTTTCATTATGTATATGTATATTGTTGCTATGTTATCGATAAAACTATCGATATACTTTTTTATATTCAGCAATTTTGTGGTTTATATGTTATTTACCAAAAAAATTGCGTGCGAATATTTTTGTAAATACATATTCTAATTCTTAACCCTTTGAGGATCGATGTTGCCTATAGACAACATTGACATTTGAAGGGGTTAGAATCGTAAGGGTCCAAGTGACATTTTTTGAAAATATAAGTTATACCCATATTTGTATAGTAAAATATAGTGTTTATTTGGTGACAAAGAGATCTAAGTCATTTCGAACATTGTAGTGCCATCTATTGACTGGGTAATAAGCAACATTTCATAACGGGCAAACCAAAAATTGTAGACGTTAAAATTTAATACCAGTTCATATTATATAATATGCAGTCAAAAAAGATTTAGCCCCACCCAAAATAATTCAGGCTTCAAAGGGTTAAGTTTATAGATAAATTTATCGAAAAGTATAGCAAATACTAATATGATAACCTTAGAAGTTTATAAAGTTAACAAGCATCACGCACGATTTCCACTGGGCATTAAATGGCAAAAGTTTTGATGACAAAGTTGGGCATTAACAAAAATTTGTGACAGCACTTTAAAAATAGCAGCGATCAAATCTATAGTAAATACATACATATGTACATAATTCCACATAATATTTTTTACATGGCACAAAGAGTTTCTCATTTCAATGCCTAATGGAAGTTTGACATTGCGATGTTAATACCAAAGACAATTTTTACCCTAAAAGTACCAAACATTTTAATTTCAAAAATAATTCTATGTTTTAGCTGTGTACATGAATTTAAACTACATATTTATGTGTGTACCTATGTACATATTCATGCGTATTGCAGCTCAAGTTTTTCGCTAGCGGATTTTCTCCTTCTTCTCGTATTCCCTGAATCCCCAAAGACTCATAGGGCACCAATAAATTTGTATATTATGCAAATTATATACATATTTCTCTTGCCATTTCAAACAAAGATCAGTGTAGTAAATCCTTCACTTGCCACACTGTTTTGTCAGCTGACAAATCGCACAGCAGCGCCATTTGGCTGATCAAAGCGGAGCGCGCATCCATGCCACTTTGCAATTCTAAATCATGCTAAACATTGACCATATATGGTGCCGCCAATCGCGCCATTTTGTGGCAGCTTCATCAGCGGTCAATAGCAGACAAACATATGTACATATGTACATAGAAAAGCACATATCTACTAATGCAAAAATGTAAAAAAATTCTAAATAGCGTCTGCCATACAATAGAATATATACAATCTACATAGAATGAAATGCTGCAGGTTGACATGCGCAGTGATGCTTTGCAACCGATCGACCGCGACCATTGAATTGTTATACGTTGCATGTTGTGGCAGTCTAGGCCAGCATTTGTTGGACAAACGATTTGCCGCGCCAAATGGCCAAATGAAATTCAAATCGCATGCAACGAACATTTAGCAAGTGACCAAAATGGCTGAAAGAGCCTTAAGCTGACGAAGTATGGAGGTACAATGTACCTATTGGCAAAATGGCAACTTGGGACAGTTGTATGCCTGCTGACAGCAAGTGGCACATTATATGCTGGTTATACAAGTTTAACATTGGTAAAGACACTTCAAAATCTATGTACGAAATTTCTGGCAAGCGACAGTGAAATTGAAAGGAGAAACAGGCGATTCACCGATATGCATGAGTAATTATTGAAATCTAGATTGCAAAAAAAAGAGAGGTTGTAACTAAGAGTAATGAAAGAGATAGGCATTATGGCGGGTTTGTGTAGGTTATGTTGGGCTAAGTTAGGTTAAGTTAAGCTGATCGACAATGATCTTGCTTAGTGCACAGAGCTGGTCTCAAGTGCAGCCGAAAGACTGGAAGGTATAGAGGAATATGATTTTAATACTTTGCCCTGGGAATTCTAAGAAATTGGGAACTTAATAAAATCTTTTGAAAAACAAAAAAGCTGTACAGCGATACGGAAGGTACGCCAGTGTACCTCATTACATGTCCTTAGGAGAAGTAGCCAGGATTGACAAACTATCCCTTTATGCATGGAATTAATGACGATTATCCAATTCCGTACCACTTCCATAATCTACAATGATCAATTTTGAAAAGAATTTTCGTTAAGTTTGTTTTGTAGATAAACAAATCTCGGCGTTGTGTCACCTTCAGTGTAATATTTAAGAGAACCAACAAACATCAAGTGGTTATAAAACTTATATTGTAGAGAAACGTTAGGTTTTGATTCGAGTTGATTCTATATCTGAGTTTCTATTTCGAAAAAAAAAATCACAAGAAATCCATACCAAATGGATACAGACTAAACCAGTAAAGAAGTATAAGAACCTGTACTTCACATACTAATTTTCAACAATTTGTATCTGTTATTTACGGAAATATCGGAGTTTTTTTAATTTTTTCCAAAATACCGTTACATGGGAGGTTGGCGTGGTTAGGCACCGTCCGATTTCGCCCATTTTCAATACCAACCTACCTACTATACTAAATTTCGTTGAAATATCTCATTGTTTTCTCGAGTTATCGTGCAAAAATTATGACAAAGCTTACAGTCAATGCCAATGCGCTGCACAGTGGTAAATTTTTTGAAAAACCTGGTTAAAAGTCGAAATGTGGTACAATTTTAACGAAACCTTGTGTATCCGTCTTTATTTTGGTTGCTGGTTTTAAATTTCACCACATAATTTCGAAATTCAAAATGGCGGATCCATAATAGCCGCTTTGTACGCTTAAAATAATCCGATTTTTAGCAAAACTAAGGTAGTTAAGTAGCAATAGACGCTACCATTCCTCAGGGCCTAGGTTCAAGCCCAATTTCCGACCAACATCAAAAAATAATAAACAAATAAGTTTCTTCTAATAGTGGTCGCACCTTGGCAGGTAATGGCAAACCCCCGAGTGTATTCAGTCACGAAGAACAGCTTATCATAAAAATACAATCACCGTTCGGAGTCGGCGTAAAAGTGTGGGTCCGTCCCCTTTGAGCGCACGCCACAAATCGGAGGAGAAGCTCAGCCAACTAATGAGGTCTTAATGTTTTTTTCTAATAATGTTGATGTTGAAATTTACACGGGAACTGCTTTGCAAGGAAGCGTGCAGTTGTTCCGTTACTCTGACCCCATTTTCTTTTTATAGTAGTAAGTAAATATTTCACTTCACTTCTTTGGTCTGGATGTAGCGTGAAAGTTTTTTTTTCTTTTTTAGAAAGATGTTCTTCCAGGATTTTGGTTTTGACACTCACTTCCAAAAGAAATTGTTTAAACAATGCATCGAAAATTTCACGCCGAGTGCACTTTAATATAGTAGTACTTTCTGACATCATGTATGTAAATTCTATAAACATAAAATCTTTAAAACAAAAATCTTGACAGAAGTATTTCTTACCTAATTTAAATCTTTTAAACATAAAAAAGTATTAAAAATCGCGTATAGAAACTGATGTCCAAACTACAGTGGCGGCTTGTGGCAGCTGGTTTTAACCAAGGTGGATGGGAAAAACTTCAACATATATGAAAAAGAAAATTAGACCGCTCATCTCGACGACTCTCGTAACTATTTTCATAATTTATAATAATGAGTAAACAGAAATAAATCAAACCGTGGATAGCTATGTCTTACGTCAGTTTTAAGATAGCGTGACAATGAGAAACCATGTTTTACATACTCTAAATTACAATGTCCATGAACGGATGCTTGAAAACTGTTATATCTTGGAAGACAATACCACAATTTCAACAACGACGAAAACTCTTATTTACGAAAAGTTTAGAGCGAATTTCTAGCAACAGTCACTTCGATCTCCTTACACACTAAATGCCTAAAGAGAATCGACTTGTTGTCTCATAACGATACGCAGTAGAGCCCTCTTGACAATATTAGATGGTTACACATACGAATTCACCAATTTTTTTTTTGGATTTCTGGCCAGCTTTTTCGAAAAACTGGACACTGTGCGCTGCTTTGATAAAAATGCGATGCCATTATTTCGAAAAATGTTCTTCAAACGCATGATGCAATAACTAAAAGTGATGTACGTTGTGACAACGCCCTTAGCTCAATGTTGTATTTTGGAAGTATGCGAGAATCAGGGAAAAAATAAAGCCCACGTTAGGAAATAGTAGTAGATTTCCTACATTTTCGCTACCTTATAGAACGTGTACTACAAAGTAAAAATTAAGGGCTTTTATGAAATATATTTAATATAATCTCTTGCACTTTTTAAGACTTTTTTACGATTTTTTAAAAGAGTCGATTTTTGTGTTAAGGCTAGGAGGTTTAGGTGTATTTTTTATAATTTTTATATTCTTTTCGCAAATCGTAAAGCACTTTACATATCCACGTATATGTACATAATTTACACTCGAATTTAAAATATGATGTAAAAGTTTTTTTTTAACCTAAACAAATAAATTTAAATAAATTGAGGTTAGAACGAGGTATTTTTTTTAAGGAAAAGAGAACTCTGAGCATATATAAATTAGAGCAATTTTAAATTTTAGTTACAAACTTTTAAACTTTTTAGAAATCGTTTTAACAACTTATAGCCTTATTCATAAAAAATAAAATAGCTATCAAAAAGGTTTGTAAATTGAAAAATGTATGAAAACGTCAATTTATAAAGCTTTTAAAATCTATTTTATTTTTTATGAATTAGTAATTGCAAAAAAATGCAGCGCTTGTGGAAGAAATGCTTTTCGTAAATGGACCAATTTTTTTTATTTCATTAATACTCACAACTGGATATATAAAACAGGGGGGGAGAGAGATCACTACGCTGTTTATTTTTCAACGATATAATAATATAATTTTATCATCTTGACTAGAAATAAATGTGCCTCAGAAGTAGTCTCACAGCTAAATAATTGCATTAAAATACTAAATATTTTCATAGCCACATAAATATAAAGTCGAAGTCAGTTGTTTTGGAAAGTAAGTTCTTTTGGAAATAAGTTGTTTTGGAAAGTCAGTAGGTTTTATCGGGCGTGTGCTTTGTTATACGAAAACAGTTTGTTAGGTTTCGTGATTGTTCATGTATTTACTTATTTTAAAATGATTGTTTTTGACTTACATCGATCCTTGAGTCGTGGAGTTGTTGGTGGTTGTATGTGCTTCAGTGTTTGTCCTTTTCGTATCGAGTCCATGAGTTGTTCGCGTGGTGATGGTGTGCGTTTGATGGGTGGCGGAAGTTTACGTTCGGACGCCTGAAATAACATACACATAACATTGGTCAGTGACAGAGTAGAACAGCGGAATAATGAATTAAGTAAAAGCTATTATAGGCAAAGAGGATGTGCAATGTTGTGATGTCGATATTAGTAAATTAGGAAGAAGTTTATTTAAAAGTCAACGGAAAGACACTCGGTGCCGCATTATTTTTCAAGGACTGGTATGTAGAGAAATGTTGAAAGAAAAGTAGAGGCTGAATTTCCGATAACATTAAGGAAAGAAAGGACTAAATTATAAACTTTCTCCGCTGGATTTCAGCAAACACTTCTGACTGAAGTGGGAAAATTAACTGATAAGAGGCAGAGATGGCCTTGGTACTTTTAAAATTGCTAGTTCACTTTCTTCAGAAGACTATCGAAATTTGCTGGCATCTTACAAGCGAAAATATGAGAATATAAAGAGCTTAACCAATTTCAGAATAAATTCTGTAAAAGCCTAATGGGAATACGTACTTCTTTTCAAATAAGCAAGCAGATCTCTGGAAGCCGAAGACTAGTAACACGGTTCAACAATATTTGGACGAGTTTGACCTCGAATACTTGATATTTGAGAGTTTTTGATGCTAATTTTAAATCCGTTTTCAAAATTTTTCTACCACGTCTAGTTTTTAAGCTAAATTTGTTGCAATGTCGAAAAGTAGCAAAATGTCCAATTAAAAAAAAATTTATTTGGACGTAGTCCTTACGAAGAAAAAAAAAGGCGTATTAATGAAAATTCAATTCGTCTGAGGAATTCTACCTCATGTCGATGGGTTGAGTAAAAATTAGTAAAAAATCTCTGGAAAACTCCAAAAAAATCTCAGTTCTTCAATGGCCAATCTGCCAATCATCAAATGGATTGCCTGACTCGTAAAATTAGCAAAACGGCCAGTTCCAAACATGTTTCTTTAAGTTTGAGTCCAGTAAATAGGGTAAACAATGACAAAATTACGACTTTGCTTCGTTATCCTCAATTTTACAGCTCCTGTTACAGGGATCGGTACGCAATTTTGCTAGCGTATTAAAACAAAGTCCAAAAAATGCGAAAAATGCTAAAAATATGTCCTTTTTTGCATACATTTTTCGTAATTTTTGAAAGTTGAATTACTATCTAAACTGCTCTAGAATACGAAATCGCGGTTCAGATCGCCATACTCCCCTCTCGGTCATCGAGCGGAGTCAAACAACGTTCGTCCTTTCAAAAATCGTGAAAATTATTATTAAATCCGTTCTAGCCATCAAAATTAAAGTTTTCGCCGGAGAAAACCACAATTTTCTAGTCGTACTTCAAAGACATGCGAGTCGTACAAAACTCCAGTCGTGATTCTTAACTTTGTGCATTAATTAATGCTCCTTTTTGAACATTTCTGAATACGCGTGTATAGAGCAATTCGTGATCTACATTGTGGTGTCTTGAGCATCAACGTTTTTCTTTAATTTTGGTAAACTATCTCGATAAGAAGATGCTGACCTCATAACAGACTTTTTGTTATATCCGTCTAGCTTTTGTGTTTTAGCGCAATTTCATTTTTTTTCATACGATGCGGCGGGCCGGCTTCAGCTTTCAAAAACAGTTGAATTTTCTTGAATTTTATTCTCAACAATTTATGCATTTTTGCAGTTGAAAGTGTGCCTGATTCGCCCGTTCTTACTCTGTTATAGCTCTTAATGTCCTTTAAATTCTTAAAAATCTTTTAATTACAATTCTAATAACCTTACTATGCAAAAAAGAATGCTATGCGTACCTGTGCCTATTCAAGTGAATCACAATATTAAGCATAATATTTGTGTAGTTTGATAAAAAGCGGAAAAAACCAAAGTAAATAAGTTGTTTTTTTTTCACCACTTTTCTCCTAAATTGATCATCCTTTGGAATAAGATTAAAAT